>JARHVA010010391.1:0-50000 GCA_037957365.1 Torreya grandis | reverse complement strand
ATGATGAAAATGTTACAAAATTTGATTGTGTTTATTTTTTATTAGATGATGCAAATATTAAAAAATTAGAACCTACTTACTCTTTACTAGATGATTTTAATGTTACCAGATTTTTATGTGCTTCTTCTTTACTAGATCATATAAATTTTACAAAAATTGAATGTGATTCTCCTTTACTTTGGATAGATGACACAAATGTTAAAAAAAATTTAATGTGCTTATCCTTTTATCTCCATAAATGATGAAAAAGTTACAAAAATTGAAAATCATTATCCTTATCTTCATATATTATGAAAATGCTATAAATAAACATGTGATTCAAATATTCACTCTCAAAAAGAAAAATGTGTTATGCTTTCTTTCTCTACAAACACAAATATATTCTCATGTGCATAAAATTTATTAATCTCCTTATAAATATACATGAAAATTATAAATATATTCTTTCCAAACCTTAGGTGATATGCATGATCCTACATGTAATTCTTCCAAATTATAGAATGGTGTAGGTTTGTAATAAAGTTATAGACATGATGATTCAATTATACTTGTGTTTAAAGTAGATAGTTAAATAAATCCCCTAAACGCACCTTTCTGAATCATAACTATTCCTACTACCCATATTATATCTATGATTAATTCTATAGGAGACCTTCAAAATCAAATATCAAATTGTAATTTTCATTTATTATCATGTGAAGCTAATATTAAAGATAATATCATTCAATATCAACCCATTACATGAAATATATTTTATTATCTTTATCCAATATATTTTCCATTGTTATTTTAAATTTATGTGACATTTGTATATGCTATTGAATAATTTAACACAATTTCTACATTATTTTAGTCATTGGGCCAAATATGGATGCATATTGTTAAATGCTTTATGTATAACTTTAATATGAAATACTTGTGATTTATTATATAATATTACTAATGGTTCTCTACCTATGTTCAATAATTTATAATGCATATTATATTATTATGTTAGCATAAGCACGAAATAACTAAATTAACATTTGAATATTTACATGATTAAAATCAAGGTGTTGATGAGTCCATTAGATATTACACTATCTGATTCAAAAAAATATTTACACTATTTAACACAAAAACCTTCAAATTTGGAAATAAAATTCATATTCAATAAGTGTCATATTTATCCACTAAAATAAATATAATTAGACAATCCTTACATTTATTTAGATGGTTTATATATGGATGTTCACCGATATGCATATGATATATTGACTAGTAATGAAGAGTTTAGTGCATGTTATCTAAACAAAAATTTGTTGTTAAAGATGCTTATAAATGAAAATAATTGACAACAGAGGTTCATTGACATCTCAAATGAAATCTTCTAAATAAATAGATATAAAATATAAATCGGTAAAGGTGTTACATAAATTAAAATAATTAACTTAAAGAATATATTCTATAGTAAAAGTATCTACTTGTACTAAGAGACATCCACTTCAGTTGATTTCCATAGAGATATACAACATGATATATTTCATGCATTACTAGACAAGTAGTCGATTACTTTTCCTTAAAAAAATAATCATCAACCTCATGGATTTGAGAAGATAAAAGGGAAACCATTTTTGCACTAAATTTTATCACATACATCATGATTATGATTTTCATGCATCAAAACATTACACAAATTTTTGATAGAGTTTTTTATACATTTTAAATAAATACAATAGGGCCTCCATCTCCTAATCCTTATAGTATTTATTCTAAGAAGACATATATCCTAAAACATTCCTAGCAATGAAATAATGGTATATGACCCTTTGTAGAGATTAACCCCAAGAAAAAGTTGTTCTCTTGGTTCACATTCCACCAAAAGTTATATATAACAAGATATTACTATTTTGGAATCTTTGGTCATTAAATCTATTGATGGACATGATACTAAAATAGTATAGTCATTTGTGTTCCAAAACTACATGTTAAAAGTACTTATGTAGTTTCTTTGAAGAAAATATGGAAGAAAAATGTGAATCAATTATATATGAGAAAACCAAAACATCAATTCAAAATTGGTATTACAATAGTAAGAAGTATAACCATTTATAATTATTTAACAATAGACACGCTTGCCTAATTACAATGACTTCATTTTGACAAACAGTTTTCAAAATTGGTTTTGAGTGAAAATATCACAGACATGATTCTAAAAAATAAAATATAATAAGATATGATGATGTAGTAATATAAATTTAGTAATTAATGCTTTATTATGTAATTTTTTGGTTTTTCCCCTTTTAATTAATTTTTTCACTTAATTAGTAATTATTTTTCACCTCTCCCTCCCCTAAGCACTAATGGAGAACTACTTTTATTCCAAATCATTAAATTTCAATAGGGCCTCCATCTCCTAATCATTATAGTATTTATTATAAGAAGACATATATCCTAAAACATTCCTAGTAATGAAATAATGGTATATGACCCTTTTTAGAGATTAACCCCAATAAAAATTTGTTCTCTTGGTTCACATTCTACCAAAATTTATATATACCAAGATATTACTATTTTGGAATCTTTGGTCAATAAATCTATTGATGGACATGATACTAAAATAGTATGGTCATTTGTGTTCCAAAACTACATGTTAAAAGTACTTATGTAGTTTCTTTGAAGCAAATATGAAAGAAAAATGTGGATCAATTATATATGATAAAACCAAAACTTCAAGTCAAAATTGGTATTATAATAGTAAGAAGTAGAACCATTTATAATTATTTAAAAATAGACATGCTTGCCTAATTACAATGATTTTGACAAACAGTTTTCAAAATTGGTTTTGAGTGAAAATATCACAGACATGATTCTAAAAAATAAAATAAAATAAGATATGATGATGTAGTAATATAAATTTAGTAATTAATGCTTTATTATGTAATTTTTTGGTTTTTCCCCTTTTAATTAATTTTTTCACTTAATTAGTACTTATTTTTCACCTCTCCCTCCCCTAAGCACTAATGGAGAACTACTTTTATTCCAAATCATTAAATTTCAATAGGGCCTCCATCTCCTAATCCTTATAGTATTTATTCTAAGAAGACATATATCCTAAAACATTCCTAGCAATGAAATAATGGTATATAACCCTTTGTAGAGATTAACCCCAATAAAAATTTGTTCTCTTGGTTCACATTCTACCAAAATTTATATATAACAAGATATTACTATTTTTGAATCTTTGGTCAATAAATCTATTGATGGACATGATACTAAAATAGTGTGGTCATTTGTGTTCCAAAACTACATGTTAAAAGTACTTATGTAGTTTCTTTGAAGCAAATATGAAAGAAAAATGTGGATCAATTATATATGATAAAACCAAAAATTCAAGTCAAAATTGGTATTATAATAGTAAGAAGTAGAACCATTTATAATTATTTAACAATAGACATGCTTGCCTAATTACAATGACTTCATTTTGACAAACAGTTTTCAAAATTGGTTTTGAGTGAAAATATGTTTTGAGTGAAAATATCACATACATAATTTTAAAAAATAAAATATAATAAGATATGATGATGTAGTAATATAAATTTAGTAATTAATGCTTTATTATGTAATTTTTTGGTTTTTCCCCTTTTAATTAATTTTTGCACTTAATTAGTACTTAGTTTTTCACCTCTCCCTCCCCTAAGCACTAATGGAGAACTACTTTTATTCCCAATCATTAAATTTCAATAGGGCCTCCAGCTCATAATCCTTATATTATTTACTCTAAGAAGACATATATCCTAAAACATTCCTAGTAATGAAATAATGGTATATGACCCTTTGTAGAGATTAACCCCGATAAAAAGTTGTTCTCTTGGTTCACATTCTACCAAAATTTATATATACCAAGATATTACTATTTTGGAACCTTTGGTCATTAAATCTATTGATGGACATGATACTAAAATAATATAGTCATTTGTGTTCCAAAACTACATGTTAAAAGTACTTATGTAGTTTCTTTGAAGCAAATATGGAAGAAAAATGTGGATCAATTATATATGAGAAAACCAAAACTTCAAGTCAAAATTTGTATTACAATAGTAATAAGTAGAACCATTTATAATTATTTAACAATAGACATGCTTGCCTGATTACAATGACTTCATTTTGACAAACAGTTTTCAAAATTGGTTTTGTGTGAAAATATCACTTACATGATTCTAAAAAATATAATATAATAAGATATGATGATGTAGTAATATAAATTTAGTAATTAATGCTTTATTATGTAATTTTTTGGTTTTTCCCCTTTTAATTAAATTTTGCACTTAATTAGTACTTATTTTTTCACCTCTCCCTCCCCTAAGCACTAATGGAGAACTACTTTAATTCCAAATCATTAAATTTCACTTAGAAAAATGTTTTGATTACTAAAAAAACCTTTGTGCATAGGTATTTCTTAACTTAAATACATAAACTAAAACTTTTTCCTAGGGGACAATAATGTCCAATAGAGATAATACTAGGGGCATTCGTATCCCTTTGCGATGATTTTATCCTAAACCCTTCAATGGTCACTTTTTGTAATTAAACCCTCCCTCAACTCATTTTCTATGTTTTTAGGATTCTTAGCTTGTGGTTTCCCCTTATGTATTTATATAAGACACACTTAGGTAACTTATTATTCCACTTGGAAATTTAAATATAGAGGCATGTTTACACAAGTTCACACTAATAAAAAGTTCCCTTTTTTTATAGAATCTATTTTTTCCACTAGAAGTAGTCCTTGGCTGAGTCCAAAGCTTGTTTTATGTATCTCATAGAAAATAAATATCATGTATTCAATCCATTTATAGATGCATTCAATTATTTAAAGGGGGATAATTTATTAAAACATTCTAAGTGGGATAAATATATTAGGATTGATTTTCATCATTTGAGAATTGGATTATTAGGCATCATTTAGTCATATAAAGGGTGATTAGGATCAACTCGGCCCATATATACTCCACCTTTTTCTACTTATAGTTAATTTTATCATTCTATGCCATATTAAGGTTTCATCCTTGGAGAAACTATTTGAAGGTATTCCTCATGCTTTCAAATGAAAAATTTAAAATTACATCCAGATCAATTTGTCTTTCATGAATTTGACTTAAATTTCATGTTTCTTATGCAAAATAAAAGATCAGTCAACTAAGATGGTAGTGAGAATCGATCATTTCTTCTATTCACCAATTCTATCCTTATTCAATCACAAATCAAGCTTTTTGGTAGCTACAAATATAGTTCTTATTTCCAATTTATTCTCTCCATCAATCAACATAATGACAACTTGGATAGAGAGATAATTTTGTCTTTTTAATTCATAGTTTGACTTATTTTAATATTTTACACTTTTAAAATTAAATAGAGTTACTTTTATTACACTTTTTGAAAGCCCAATCCAGTGTTCTAATTTGTTATATGACATTTATATTAACTAGGATTAATTCACCCTTTAAATTAATTTTAGATAAAACATATAAGTGATTATGTGTGTATTTTATAAATAGTGAAAAATCCTAGGTCCATTAATTTTATAACCTTATAAGGAATTAAAATTATTCTCTAATATTTTGATAAATTATGTATTATATTAAAATAAATAATTTCCTTTTGACCTTGGAACTAAATATAAAACTAAAAGACAATGATTTCAATCTCAAAAATAACACCTAATACTGAAAGATTTTGAATTTAACCTTGGATGATATTTGACACTGTAAGTATCTTCTTTTGACCTTGAATTTCATTAGAATTACTAATATCCATACACAAATAAAATATCTTTTGTTCTCGCATCTTATTTCTTGGCATTGTTTGTAACATTATTTCCATGTTATTTTGTATGCACCATATAAAAAGTTTGATTTCAATAATAGTTTAAGGCCAAGGGATACGTTAATTAGAATTCCTATTGAGGATATTCAAGTTCCATTGACTATTGTTAAAATGGATTCTACCAATGCAAAAATTAGTTCTTCTTATTTTTATGAAAACATTGCTCATGAATATTTTTAAAAGTATAATCATATTGGAAATTATAATCAAGATTATCACAAGGCACAAGATATCCATGAAGACTCATATAGTATTGATATTAATGAACTTAATGGTTTATATTAAGCACAAGTCCAACATTTATGCAAAGTTTGAGAAGGACCATCAAATACCACAAGATAAACCCAAAATAATTAAAATCCTTTTATATTCTCAAAGTTAAAAAGCCAAAAACTTCTAATATCAATCTACTATAAGAACCACTCTTTCACATTGTTAATCATACCACAAGTGATAATACTACTATTGACCCTTTTATTATATATGAAATCTTAGACATGGGGGAAGCATATGGTTTAAAAAATATTTCTATGCCTATTTCTAAAAAATTGAATTATTCATATCCTCTGATATATATAGACAATAAATCACATTTTTTGCCTAATACACAATCCCTATATAAAACTATTGCATTTTTGCATGCTAAGGTTCTTCAATTAGAGAAATGCATAACAAAATCTACCAAATTATTTCATTCCAAATATTTACTTGATAATACTTTAGCACATGATATTTCATCATATCCTTGACCTACATGATTTTTACCTCCAAAAACCCCATTATATGAGGATAAAGGAGACCCAAAGCAACATCTTATATATTTTCATGAAACATGTTTGGATTACACTTTCAATGAAAAATATATAACCAAATTGTTTCCAATAAGCTTAATATATTATTCATTTCTTTGGTTCTATGCTATACCTATTCAATCAGTCAATTCTTCCAATCCATTAGCACATTTATTTATTTATAAATTTTCTATTAACATTGATGAAAAATTTTCTTATGCTCATATTTTGAAGTTTAAGCAATGAAATAATGAGTATATTAATTAATATGAATTTAATTATGACAACATTCTTTCCAAAATAACTAATACCTTGGTAGATAATGAATTACAATACATTTTCAAAAGATGTTTGCTTGCACCATTACAAGGGTAAATTATTTCAATAATTTTATACCATGTGAAGATATTTTTTCATATAAAAATATAAATAAAATTAAAGCTTATTAATTTGAACAAGATTAAGTATACACCTACTTATACTTAAAATTTTACAACAAATTTTCAAATACAACCATCCTACAAAGCCAAAAATCAGATGAAAAAGTAACAATTAATGTTATTTATCAACTCTTAACAATGTTGTTTTATCATATCAACCAATAAATAAATTATCTAGCTTATCAAAATTCCCATATAAATTTTTAAAATGTTAATTGAATGCAATATAATTACGTTCCCTTCACCATTTGAGCTAGACATGAATAAATCATAATGAAAATATTTTGATAATAATACATATTGTGATTACCATAGATTAAATGGTCATTATACTAATAAATGTTTTAGGCTGAAGTACAAGATCTTATGGATAACAATTTAAATGATCCATACACTCCTATAGATGAAACCAAGGCTCAATAAAATCAAAATTCTTAATTTAATATATTTAGTAAACCATTTTCTAATCATCACAATAATGATGATAATTCAATAGTAAATCATAGTTACACTACTTATTAACCTCTTGATTAATATGATCACCCATTGGATGTAATTAGTGGTACAATTACTTAGAATATTGAACCTCACCCTATGATTACTTGAAAGTGAGATATTGGAGGATGATTATTATTTTCTTGATTTATGTATACAATATTATATTGATTAAAAAAATATTTATAGTGTGATAGTTGATAATGGGTAAAATTAAAATGCATGCACACAAAAAATTCTTCATTTATTCAGCTTCCCTCAACATGGCAGACAAAAAACCACTAAAAGTTTTTAGAAATAAAATGGAAGACAAAAAACCATTTTGGGGCATATTGTCTTACCTCTTCAACTGTGCCTTATTATAATATCAACTAATTTTTTAAATATTCCAAAAAATGTGTTATTTGATATGATATTGATATGTTCATGGTTACAAAAGCTCCATGATCTACCTTATATTATACATAGATGCTTAAAGTAAATTTATTATAAACAAGTTATCAAATTTTCTTGAATCAAGTATGAGTAACCTATGAAATCCATGGTCCCTCCTCTTGCCCATCCACCATCACATTTCATTAATATATCTATGAAAAAAACAAATCATGTTTATAGTTATTCCACCTAATTAAAATATTTATAATCAACCAAGTAATAGAATGGTGAAAATGTTTCAAATAAAAATCTAGCAATAAAAAATTTATAATTCCAAACAAGCACAATCACATGTAATGTATCCTAAATTAATGATACATAGAATAAAATTTGGCACAATATTCTAATTGTATTCATAGGAATTAACATTAATATTTCATCTCTTAGAGCTACTCATCCTACATAGGATTACATGAGTAGTGATCTAGGAAATTTTCTAATTAAACATGATACATTTTATGATCCTGATATATTAACACTTAACATATTTTGTTCAAGGAATGTGATTCATTCACCACTTGTCATATTTTTATTATTATCACATTGATGACATCATTATATATCTTGTTGAATTTTAAAATATACTAAAATTTTCAAAAATTAATAAAATAAAAAATAATTATACATATCTTCTTGATTGTTGCATCATGTTCCTCCATTAATTACACATGGGATAGATTGATGAATACATTTGAAACCTTTGATATTATTTATTTTTTAGAATTTTTGGCTCATTTCATTCATTTTAAATATCTAAAAAAAATCAAAATAATGTACAATTAATCCATATTTGCCATTTACCTCCTTGTTTTCATAGTTTATAATGAGAAATTTATAGTTTATATCGAGTAGAGAATCCATCAATACATGAAAAAATATAGCCACTACTATCCTAGTTGGTTAATTCTATCCTCTACACTTTGTCACCCATAAATAATAGTTTGAACATATATATCCTTAATTCATATGATTTCCATTTATTTCACCAAGTTTTGTATGAAGGAATATGCAGAGCAAAATGCTTCGATGGAGTGTAATTTCTTAATTTGATATTATTACAATGGGAATGGTGAATATATACAATGTTGGAGGTAGTTATTTGATTAAATAACCTATACATTAAACTAACATATAATTTCTAATTAATAAAATACTAATTGCTATGATATCTATGTACTAATCAATGTTATAATTGAGCATCGAACAATGTAATATAACAAATTTTGACAACATTCCTTCTTTATTAAATTATTTATATAAACAACGTATTTCCTAATAGTCATCCCCCCTTTATTAAAAATTTTTAAAAAATATTTAGACTCTCCACGTAGCCTACTCACTTTCTGAGGTGGCATGCCATCTTTGTGGCTTCAAAGTCTTGGTGTTACCTTAGTTTTTCCTTGTAGGATTACCAAAAACCTAGAAGTGACAGGAAAACTTCTCTCTAGTAACACCTTCAATGGTTTCTTGGATTATGAGGATTACCACAAATCCATATGGTTTTCTGTTGCAAGTTAACCACAAACCTGGAGGGTTGTAGGAGGTTTCTAATGTACTTCAGTGGTTTCTCAGATTACCACGAACCCTTTTCCAAGAACCAAGTGATAATTTAGTGATTTTTCTCACCAAAACATTATTTTTTATGGGGTACTAAAATGGAAAATAATGCTCAATAATTTATTGAAAGATAAACTACAAAACATAAAATAAACACACCAAAATTTGTCACCATAGCAATTGGTGGGACCCTATCGTAGGTGAATCATGAGAGGATGTCAGTTGTTCTTCAGCTTCATGTATCCTCCAACATCCAATAAATGAATCTACTTATTTATAAATTATGTTGGTGAAGCTTAGCTACATGATTTTATTGAGGATAAATCTCCCCCATAGTTTGGACCCATTTGAAATTTGACAATATTCGACTTAGGATGTCACGTACAAGCAATAATGTATTCATAAAAGATATTTTTGACTTTGAAAACATAAATAATGAATCCAAAATAAAATTTTGATACTTTTTATAGCTTGACTCTTTTGATGACATTTATGATAGACAACTCTGACTTTCAAAATATTGACAAACTGTATCAACTCAATTTTTTATTTTCATTTTTTAACATTTTTAAAGACATACTATTAACAAAAATGTGGCTCAAAATTTATTTGATAATAAATTATATGAAATAGAATATTTATTGTTATGAATCAAATAATTATACCCTATTACTAAACTAACAAACAACTTACTAAAAGGACACTTTAATTTTTTTTATTTTATTTTTTATTAAATATGATTCTTGAATTTTTTTAAAAAAGATAAACTTTTAAACATAATCCAATTTTTTAAAATGGAATAAAAACTAAAACCTTGGAAAATTAAATGATATGACTCATAGCTAATTGATTAACATAAAATAAGAAGCTATTGACTATCATACCCAAGTCAGTAACATGACTTACATGAATGGTGATAGCTGTTTGGTTCGAGAAGCTTCCTTTGATGATGCTGAGGTTTATCATAGGTTTCCTAATGGCTATAATAATACATGGCATAATAATGGATACCAATCCTTAGGATTTGATAGCAAGGTAGATGACTATGGTGAATAGTAAGAGCAACAAAATTGAGTTGGTAAAAGCTAAAGTAAGCGGTGCATAATTGTCATGCATGTATATCAACTTGTGTCAGAATAACCAAATACACCACCTCCCCAAGAATGGAACAAACTTCTGGAGCTGTTCCTTTTCAAGGTTGGTCATGCATGTATAGGAATTCGAGTTGTCTTAATAAGTCATTCACTCATCAAGTATAAAGTTAATCTTTTGAAATTGTTGAGGCCATAGTAGATTAGGACTGCAAATGTTTACCGATAGGATTGCGTAGAGGCTCAAAGGAGAAAATACATCAGGTGGGACAAATAAAAATACTATGAATGCCCCTACAAACAAATTCAATAATCCATCAAAGGATCCCCCCACTCTGATAAATCACCAGCCTTTGATATCACCACTCTGATACCAATGAAGGATTATGTAGAGCAGAATGCTTTAATGGAGCAAAATTTCTTAATTTGATATTATTATAATGGAAGTGATGAATATATACAAAGTTGGACGTAGTTATTTAGTTGAATAACCTACACATTAAATTAACATATAACCTATGATTAATAAAATACTAACCACTATGATAGGTAAGTACTAATCAATGCTATAACTCAGCACTAAATAATGTAATATACCAAAATTTTCCAACATTGTATGCAAATGAAATTTTTTCCCATGCAAAATAACTTTTTTGAAGAGCTACATTGTTCATACATGTGACATTATTTGATGTGTACACTTCATGAAATGATGATGTACATAATTTTAATTTGCATAGTATTTATGTTCATTCATGATTTTAAATAATAAATTGGGTTAATATTACTCATACATGGCTACATAACAATTTATAACTCATATCTGATATTAACACATTTTTCAAATTATTTAGGTCTTCCCCACTTTTTATACTTTATATATATTACTTATCACTAGTGGTTGTTTATTTTATTTGAAAATTTCAAAAATATATAAAAAACAATCATATATTTCAAATTATAAAAACATTCAAAAAAATATATAAATCCAAAATTGGGACTTTATCATGATTATCAGTATAGTTTACCTCTTTACAATATGTTATTTATCTCATGATTAGTAGATAGAATATATTTTTTATAACACATGTATTTCATTCATATTAGTGAGTGTTATCTAGGGCATACAAAATTTTACAAGGACTAAGATGTTTGACTTTTCCCCACTTAATATCCTTGTTAATCTAGGTATATAGTATCCATAGTTTATAGTATTAACATTTTTTATCATTATATGATTCTTCTACTATTGAGCTCTATACTATTTACAAATGTTTTGATAACATCTCTATATTTCATAGTATACATGAATATGTTCTATAATTTAATCACATCACATATGCATGATTTATATTTAATGTCTAATTATAACTTCCATTAAGGCTATTAATTTTACATAGTATATTATATTTTAATTATCTGTTATGGGTGTCGCTTGGACCTTGTGCAAATTTTTTTTTGATCATCTTTATAAGGTCATGTTTTTGTATGTGACATTTGAACATTTCCATTTGCTATTGGCCCTTGTCCCTTTGTTATGTTCAAAATTTAAACATGCCCCTTGCATGTGTAATTTTGTGTTAAATGTGTGGATTTATGAATTGTGACATTTGAACATGTCCTTTATATGTGATCCCTTGCCTTATTGTTCAACATTACTATCATTGTGCTTATTTTGTTTCTATTTGTTAGAAAGTTTTTATTTTAATGAGTGTCATGATCTCTATCATGTGATACTAACACATAATATACCATTTATACATTCTATTCTATGATTTTTATTTAAAGATTTATATAGGTATTACTTCATGTCACATATAATATCCAAATTATGCAAATATTGCTATGCTAAGGTAATTTTCACATGTATTATATTTCTCAATGATTACATCTTAATACACATTTTTCAACTTAACTTTTATTTTTAGATGATTAAATTTATGGAATGATTGCCTCACCTAAAAATGGGGTAATTTTGATGGGGTTCTCATACATGAGATTAGTCCTTTTAAAATCAAACTCAAAATTGGTAAAATATAAAGTTCCAAAAAAAAAATCTGATAGTGTATTACATTAAACTAAACTAAATCTAGTGATGAATATTTGATTATGTTAATTTTTTCCCTCATTTAGTTTAATTAAATTGTGCACTTAATTAAAACCTATTCTTTCTCCTCAGTGTATCTTAAAAACTAATGAAGACCTAATTTTATTCGAAATCATTATCTTTTTCTTACAAATTTTTAATGATTGCTAAAATACTCTTACGAATGTTTAATTATTAACCTATATCTGAAACCTAACACTTTTTCTTAGGTTATATAAACATATAATAGTGGGAGGCATTCTTGTCCTTGTGTGATATTTATGTCCTTAACCCTCCAATGGTAATTTTTTTTAATTCAACCCTAACCTAGCCTTTGTTCACTATTTTTTGGATTTCTAACACATAATTTTCCTCTTTAGATATATATAAAGGAAAACTTAAGTTACTTATTATTCCATTTTTTTAATTTCAAGATAAAGGCATATTTACACAAGTTCACATTATGCAAAAGTGCTTGATTTGACCCAATTTTAATTTTGATCACTAAATCAGTCCTTAGATAAGCCTAAAGCATGTTTTATCCAACCTTATGTACATCATCATAAATTATTAAACCTATTTAAAGATGCATTAATATATTAAAAGGATCAAAAATACACAAATAACTCTATGTGGGAAAACTACACAAGGATTGACATCCATGATTAGAGTATTGTATATGTAGGGAACATTCAATATCATGGGTATGATTTGGCTTAGCTCAAACCAAACACACTTTGACTTTTTTTATTTTCATTTCTTTTAATAATTGAGTACCCCACTAGGGTTTAAAACTTATATAGTGTATGTGTAGGAATTTAAAGCATTTACAAAGGATAAAATTGTGGATAAATATTCAACTCAAGATGTTGAACATGACTATGACTTAAAGTTACTATTTTTATTCAAAATACAAGATTAACCAATTATGATGATAGTGTAATGTGATAATCCCCTCTTTATATCAATCATATCCTTATTTAATCACATATCCATCTTTTGGGTATCTACAAATAGAGTTATTATATTCATGTTTCCACTCTCAATTAGTGAACATTCTCAATAATTAGAAAAACAAAACTAAGTTTGTCTTTTCAATTCATATTTATCCTTTTATAAACAATTTGAACCTTATTTAATTTAGTTATTTACTTTCTTTTTAATTTTTGAAATATCATTTACAACATTCTAATTTATCATATTCTATTTATCTTAATCATATTTAATTCACCTTTTAATTTAAATTTTTAACAAAACAAAAACTTACTATCAACACATTATACCTCAAACATTCATACTTTCATGACATTAGATTAATAATAATAAAATTAAGAAAATCATAAATCTAAATTTTCAAATAATCTAACACATACATATAAAATGTATATTTGAAACAATTTCATAAATATACATATCAAAAATCATGTTTAAAATAAAAATGTTAGATAATTATGGGTACATCCCCGTCATTAAAACTATCATTATTGACTAGATCTATAAGCTTTGAATTAGAAGCCCAATCTCATCCTATCACTCTATATGATCATGAAATTGACCTATATAATCTAATATATCTCTAAATATTCCCAATATAAACCATGATATGCATATGCTTATATTCTAGATCATAAAAATCAATTGATAAAATATGTATATAAATAAGAATCGTGACTCAATGTAGATTGTCTATTGAATTCCACATGAAATTTTTAATGCTCACTATAAAGTACATTATATCCATCTATTTTGATTTGACATGGATCAAATAAATGTGCTTGCTCACATAAAATTTGATGAACTATTTCCACAAAGCCACCACCCACCACATCATCAGGCACAGTTTATGTCAAAGTAGGGATGGTTACATCTACCATCATAGACCATTACACATCATTATAGTATAACATCATGATAATAAATTATTATTAATATATAATAAATAAAAACTAACATATATACCTATACATATCAAGTCCTAACACTTAGATATAATAATCATAATAATTACTTAAAACCAGGCATATATATAAATTAGATGTTATGTATGCTAGGTTGTAGGATGTGGTGATCTTGCCACACCTTCACATCCTACATATCCATATTATCTACCATGTTTTTTAGAAACAATGTCAATATCATTATTGTTTAAAATAATGGAACCCATCTTGCATTAATCCAACATTGTGTATACATTATTATACATCTTACATCATCAGCCTCCACTAATCAAATAAAAGGATTTCACTCTATAATTAAAAAAGAAGCCAAATATGCACCAGTGGGATCTAACCTCAAACCTGATCATATTGTATCTCTCATAATCTATGTCCATGTATAAAGCATTGGAATCACATCTTGAAGCAACACAAATGATCAATTCACTTGATCATACAAGAATATCTCGTATACATCAAGGAACCAATTTTGTATCTAGGTACTCACTTCTATATGTCAAATCTATAAATAATCCTAAATAAATATCCCATATGCCATATTATATTTCCACTAAATCATATTGATTGTCAACCTATAAAAAAACACCCTATATTCCATAGTGTTTAAGCCCCTCCAATATGGTAACATCCATCAAGATGAAAATATAATAGGATAAACTAAATCTTTATGATGGATACATAATATATGGACCATAATGATGTTCTCATAAGCCTATACATTCAATAAATTAGTCTCTCTAAGACATCTTTCATGCACCTCCAATATAAATTATATAACTCTATATAAATGGTATAACATGCTACTCCCCCCCCCCACCCATGAACATATCATATGTATTTCCTAAATAGCAAGAAATATATATTACATATGATAAAAGATAGATAATGCTCCAAGATCTAATATTATAACTAATTCTAGTATGCAGAATATATATTTATGTAATTGTTAATTGTCCAATCTACTCTAAAAAAAAGTGCCACCTTGATCATCACCATATGGTATATGTTTCATGGATTTATGAGTCTACCAGATATATCCTAGTCCCTTTGAATCTATCATGATGGGCCTCTCTCCCAAAAAAACAAGTCATGAAATAAACCATGCATCTTCTAGCATGATCATCATCTCGCCTATCACCAAGAAGATAGTACATGTATCAGAATTCTATTAATCCAAAAATACAATCATCTAATGAATATTATATTTAAACTATCAAAATTGACCAATGCATGGTAAACTAGCCTCCTTTAATATTTGTCAATCCACATCATCTAGTTCTACATATATAAGTATACTCACATGTTTCCCATATCAAAACTTGTGGGCATGTAAATCATGCTTAAAAAAAGAATGCATAAAAGCTACTAAGGAGAAATAAAATTAAAAGTAGTATGCATGTATAAATTTTTATTAAGAATAGTGAATAATGTAATTATATAACTGTCTAAATTAGGATAAAAAAATTGGACATAAATGTCATATTTGGTACAATGTCACTCCATTTAAGACTATAACATTTAGTGTTCAAGGATCTTGTCTAGATATGACAAAAATGTCATATTGTACAAGTCAAACTCTCAAAATTCAAACAAAATCCAAAACACAAAAAATTTAATTTTCATAAAAAATGGTTACAAATCATACAAACTAATAAACATTTTGACAAAATTTGATACATACCAAATCATTCATAGTGTGTGTATGTATAGAAATATACAAGTTCATAAATAACAATGGAAACACAACTCATTGACTAGGCATCTCTAAAATTTAGAGCTAAATGGGCACAATGCAATGGTGAAAATGAAATTAGATAAATCATTTTCACCCTACTTTTATATAAGTTAAATTTTAACAATATCAATTACTATGTTTATCACACAATTATTTAAATTATCCAGTTTAAAATTATATAATCAATATATTGAGTCATTTTTATCATAAATATATCCTATAAATTATATCAAGACACATATGTCACCTTATCATGCATCATGATTCTATTCAATTCCTTGTCTCTACATTACAAATGGGTGAATTTTGTACTTATTGATAAAACTTCCATTGCCATTGGAAATCATACTTATGAATTGAATATGACTATCTCATATTACATAATTTATAGACTATTTTCACTAATACAATAATAATGTTTCAAATACAATATAGAACATTATACCCATAATATCTCTAACTTGTTATATATTTTTATCCAAACATTTAGATACTCTCATTCTTTGTCTCAATGAAGGGGGACAAACAAGGAGAAAAATTATAGATATTCTATATAACTAAGGTAATTTATATATTTGATTGATCATTGCATCATAGATCAACATCAAAGGTTCAAATATTCATATAGTGTTTGGGAGCATATTCCTTGAACATGCATCCAAATTATAAAATGAGATGCATTATAAATTCAAAAAATCAAAATAGCCCTAAATTCAATTAAAAGCATAGATTATAGGGACATATGACATGAATATGCACCCACATTACGTGAACAAGATAAAAATTCATAGCATTTTTAGTGCATGATATGGATTCATGCACAAGTTACAGATAAAATTTAAAAATCTAATTTTTCATGCAATCATAGATTCTGCATTTATAAATAAGGGTATGATACTAATTCATGCACATTATAATTTGTTTTAAATTCAATGAGCATAATACATATTTATAACATATAATATAGTATATTTCATATATATAGAGAGTAACAATATTATACATATTAGACATTAATTCTAGGTGTTTGAGGTAGCTTTTGTATTATTCTAATAATTTTAATTTCAATTCACATAAGAATAGGAAGGGTCATATGGTAATTTTAAGTGAAAAACCATTTCTTGTCTTATTTATTGTAATGTTTTACTCTTTTCAATTTGAATCATGAAATTCAATTTTGTCTTGAACTAAACTTGTTAGTTCATTATCATTATAAATAATACATTTAATGTAAAATTAGTATTAGATTTATGGATTTCATTTATCTAATTTTTTAATTTATTTCTCCTCCTCATTTCCACTTATATGACCTAATAAATTGGTATTACAGTTTCAAAAATTTATTTGATTTATGTATGAGAGTTTGGTGTAATATTAAAGATGAATTTTATTTGATTTCAAACCTAATGATGTAGCATGTTCTATTATCTAACCTACATTGAAATTTCAAATATGATACTCCATTTGACTACACATTTCTCTATTTTACACAAGCATTTCAACTGAGTTTTTGACACTATTTATATTGATTTTCTACATGTATGTTGAATTTCTATATGGTGGAACTTATTTTTCATATTTATTAAATAAAATAACCTAACCTATTAGCTACAATAAGGGCACAACAAATTTTAGAAGTTATTATGTGGTTGCATACTCTTTGCTTATTTCCTGAATCAATTCCAAATAGCCACATGATAATGTGATATGACATATTTTTAGCAAAAGAGGTCATATGTTTTTGTTTTTATAGTATATTTACACTATTCCAATATTGTAAATTTGGTTAATAATATAAATATTTAGGAGGAGACTTTATAGGCTTAGAGGTACTTTATTTTTAAACTATTTACATTTAAAAATCAAATTTCCTTTTTTGTGCTTTTTTTTTTAAAATTTGAAGCATTCAAACTTTTTAAGAATTTTTATTACCTTAATCAAGCTACTCTATGCCAACTTTTAAAAACACAACCATTTTCTTCAAACAATGCCTATGAGGTTTTCTTGTTAAGTTAATTTTAAGATAGGATGAATCCTTTTCACATGCCACCTAGGTACTACATACCACTTTTCTCTCACATGCCTTACCACCTCTTTCACATGCTACCAAGTATATTGAAAGGTGAGCTTCTTCCATGTACTAATTAGTATACAAGAAGGGAGGGTGTGTGTGTGTGTGTGTGTGTGTGTGTCTATATATATATATATATAAGTGTGTGTGTGTGTGTGTGTGTGTACATATACATATACATATACATATGTATATATGTTTATATGTATATATATGTATATATATATATCTGTATATATATATATATATATATATATATATATATATATATATATATATATGTATATATATATATATATATATCTGTATATATATATATATATGTATATATATATATATATATGTATATATATATATATATATGTATATATATATATATATGTATATATATATATATATATGTATATATATATGTATATATATATGTATATATATATATATATATATATATATATATATGTATATATATATGTATATATATATATATATATATATATATATATGTATATATATATATATATATGTATATATATATATATATATATATGTATATATATATATGTATATATATATATATATGTATATATATATATATATATATATATATATATGTATATGTATACATATATGTATAGATATATGTATACATATATGTATATATATATGTATACATATATGTATATGTATGTATATATATATATATATATGTATATATATATATATATGTATATGTATATATATATATATATATATGTATGTGTATATATATATATGTATGTGTACATATATATATATGTATATATATATATATATATATATATATATATATATGTATGTATGTATATGTATATATATAGATATATATATATGTGTGTGTGTGTGTGTGTGTGTATATATATTGGTATATAGAAAAGGGTACCATTTCAATTAACCAATTTGGGGGTTTCAAAAACTCGAAAACAAAACTCAAGACATAAACAATGCATTTAATAAGATCAATATTTGGCATAAAATTCACCAACAAAGATATCGATTTAGGATGGTCTTATATATATATATATATATATATATATATATATATATATATATATATATATATATATATATATTGGTATATAGAAAAGGGTACCATTTCAATGAACCAATTTGGGGGTTTCAAAAACTCGAAAACAAAACTCAAGACTTAAACAATGCATTTAATCAGATCAATATTTGGCACAAAATTCACCAACAAAGATATCTATTTAGAATGGTCTTGATAAGTATAGAACACACTTATATTCAATGATCTATTTTTTGGTATTTTTGATAGAGATACATAGCTAGTTGTGCTAACAAGGAATATAAAATATATTCAGACATGGAGGTAGAAAACCAAAAAAGCATTCACCTCTGTAAGGGCCTTACTTAATAGAGATGTGCTTCATAATATTTAGTGGTGCATTAATATATGGGAATTATTTTATATATAGAAACAACTATATAGTTCCCACTAAGATTTGGAATTCATTTAGTTATAGATTTTTTGAACTCGGGTTTAAATATGGTGATGTGATGAGAGTATTTTAATAAATACATTTAATAAGGCATAATTTGGATGCCACAAGTGTCAAATTTTAAATCTATATTACCAAATTCACAAAACCCCTTCTTCCCAAATACTTAACCTACTTGGAGTCTTTACAAGAAATTAGTTGAATACTCTCACGTTTGATCAATTACATGAAAATATGGTAAAAGGAGAAAAAGAATTTGGAAGAAAAATTGAGTCCATAGGAGAATGAGTGTGTTATGTAAATTTTAATTCCTCCAAAACCTCTCATAATTCCACATCTTACAAAATTAAAGGCAATAATAAGTACATGAATAAAAATAAATAAAAGGTGGAAAAATGACAATCAAGGTGGTCAAAATCAAAAACAAATTGACAAGCAACACCTCTACTTAAAATGGTGTAAAACAATGAAACTCATGTATTTAATAATACATGGGATAAAATTGAAGCATAACATAATAATAAAGATTAAAATTCAAAGAAACAAAGATAAGAGTCAAACTCTACTCAGTTCACCTATGAATATGTGCTTCCTAGTTCATATGATGAAGAAAATAATATCTCATTTAGTTCATCATGTTTTTATGAGTAAGTTTTTGATACTAGTGCCACCCTTTATATTACATTCTAAAATAATTATTTTGAGGAGTTTTATTAAGAACATTTTGGTCTAGTATTTCTTGCAGAGATATCAAGTTTGCTACCATATAAAAGAGGTACAATTTTATTCTAGTTTCCAATGCTTAAAATTTTAAAACTCAAAAATATTATATAAGTTCCTTAATTAAGGAGAAACTTGTTGTCTCGTGTGTTCATTCAGAAACAAGGCTATTCCTTCATGTTGGATAATGGTGATAACATTGTCAGAATAAAATGTCAGAATGTGCTCATATTGATTGGATATGAGGTATGAAAAGTTCTCAAACTCATGGGTGAGACATAATTTTGAGGAATCATTCTTATCTCCTTAAAGACATAATGTCTCCAAACATGTTTGTCTCATGCTATATTTGTGTATACTAACTACTACAACATTTGTTTGTTTAAAAATAATGGTGTTGATAGTTTGTCTACCTTGCATGTAGAATCTAAATAAACTCATGAGTCTTGAATTTTATCCAAACATGCAAGAGAGCCATTCATAAATTCACAGTGGAAATCTAAAATAAATTTACAACTAGTTCACTTAGACTTTTTTTCTCTTATAATTGTCTTAGTTTGTGGTCATAATCACTTCTTGTTGTTCATTAATCACCATATCAAAATGACTTGGATATACTTTCTCATACATCAATATGAATCATTTATGACATTAAAAAAAAATTAAATGTTGATTGAAAATTATGCTTAAACCCACATTGAAATACTTGGGAATGATGATCATGGTGAATTCATTTCAAATAATTTTGAATCCTATCTAGAGAAAAATGGAATCAAACATCATCTCATAGCTCATCACACTCCACAAAAAATGGATTTTTAGAGAGGATAAACATGAATGTAATGAATATGGATCATTTTATTATGTACTTCAAAGGGTAAAATATGAACTTTTAGGCTAAACTATCTAAAACAACATTATACAACCGCAATATATCACCATCAATAACCCTTCAATTCAAGGCTTTGTATGAGATGTGGTGTGGTCATCTTCCTTTAGTGTGACATCCTCGATTTTATACATCCACTTGTTATGAATTGATTCCAAAAGATAAAAGGGATAATATGGAACATAGGATTTTAAAATTAATCCATTTTGTATATTATGTATCCTCCAAGGCATACCAGTTATATGATGAGAAATTTAAGAATTTTATGATCACAAGATAAGTTGTCTTTCATGAAACTACAAAAGACAAAGCCAATATTGACCAATAATTAAATTGACTTGATAAATAATTAAATTTTGATGTCTATAAAGAGAGTGATTTAGATGTTCCAAATAGTGATTGGGAGACATAAATTTGGGAATAAATTGATTATTTATTGTCTCCTATAAATGAGAATGAAACTCCTCTTGAAGGAGAAATTTCAACTTCATCAGACAATGAACATAGGCCAAAATAATAGATGAAATAAATTTAAGTAACTTTATAAGATGAAATTAAAGCACCTAAACCATATAAAAAATATTCCTATGTGGTCCACCCATACATTGAATGATCTCACACCCAATGAAATTGGTAAAATGAGCACTACAAGTGAACATGTAACCACATCAATCAAACAAGCTCCTTAAAAAAATTCAAGATAAAATTTAAAATCTCACCTTCAATGATTCTCCATAAGAAAAATTTAATGTTACTTTCTATTTAGAACCAACATTTTCAAACAAGCTAAGAAGATTGAACCTTGGAGAGAAATAATGAAATATGATTAAAATTTATTATTCAAGAATGGGTCTTGAAAACTGGTTGATGTTACACGTGGGTGAAAACCAATTGGGTACAAATGAGTTTATCATAACAAATATAAGGCTGAAAGCTCTCTTGAAAATAATTAAATTAGGATTGTCATAAATGGATATGCTAAAAAATAAGGGATTGACTATAATGAAATATTTGAACCTATAGATAAATTTACTACCATTCAAACCATTTAGATATGATAGATCAACACTGATGGAAATTTCACAAAATGGATGTCAAAACTAAATCTCTGAATGGTGACCTTAAGGAAATAGTGTACATGACAGAACCTGAAGGTTTTCAATTAAATTACCAAGATCACAAGGTGTGAAAACTTTATAAATCAAAAAAATACATTCAAGCGTGGTATGATAAATTAATTGAGCACCTCATAAACATGAAATTAAAAAAAAAAGGTTTCAATAGCTAACTCTCTTCATCAAAATAATTTATAAAATAGTTGTAGTTATGGTGGTGTGTGTTAATTATTTTCTCATCATAGGGAACAATGAATGATACACTACAAAGTTTGAATCATATTTCATGAAAATATTTAGAATGAATTAATTTTATTCTATTCATTACTATTTAGATATTGATTTAAGTCATAACCTAAGTATATCTTCATCGCATAGAAAAAAATATAGTTGTGACATTCTACACAAGTTCAATATGGAAGATGCTAATCCTTTCAACACACCCATGGATAAAAATATAAAATTTATTTCATAATATAAAATACATTTTATCAATTCCATTAAATATAGATAACTCATTATAAGTATGATCTATGTGACCATGACAAGACTAGATATATCCTTTATCATTGGTGTTCTTTCAAGATTCATGCAACCACCTAGCTATAGTCATTCGGTAGAATTAAAATATATATATATATATATATATATATATATATATATATATATATATATATATATATATATATATATATATATATATATATCAAAGTAACATATAATGTTGGACTCAAATAAATGAGGGCATAAGACCCTAAACTTGTTGGATATTGAGATTCTAGTTTTGTTACTAATCATTAAGATGTGAAATCAAGCATGGGCTTTCTAATGAAGTTGGGAATAAACATTATTAGCTATAAATCATGGAAGCAATCAATGTCTAATATTTATTAAATAGAATAAAAGTATATTTCCATTTTAGAGGTAACTATATATATTTATTGGATCAGAAGGGTTCTTTCAAATTTTTAGGAACAATAGGTTTCTTCAACACCTCTCACAATTGAAAACACTTCTTCAATACAAAAGGTAAATGATCTATTATTTTGTGGCCAAACCAAGCATATAAATACCAAATTTCATTTGATTCAACATTATGTGAAGGACATTGCTGTTAAATTACAAAATTTTCTAATATTAAAAAACCCAACAAACATCTTGACGAAAGTGTTAGATGGAATTTTTTTTTAAAGTTTAGAGGAATGCTTGGTCTCAAAATTACCTCTGTAGACTAAGTGAGATTTATCAATATTATACATATTTTTCATCAATCCTATGTGTCTTACATAGTTTTTGTATTATTATAATAAGTTTAATTTCCATTCCCATAGGAATATTAAGGGTCATTTTTGAATATGAAGTGAACAACCATTTATTGTCTTATTTATTGTATTGCTTTGCTCTTTTCAATTTGAATTGTGAAATGCAATTTTCGCTAGCACCAAATTTTTTATTTCATTGTCATTTTGAATAATACATTGGGCCTAACATAGATATGGTGATTACATGGATTTAATACATTGTATTTTTATCATGTGAATAATAAATAGGGAACAATATTATAATTGAATCTAAATCCATTTACAATTGTCAATTCAGTTAAAGTGCATAGTGTATAACTTAGAGATTTTTCACCCCCCAATAGCATAGCCTAAAAATTCATTCTGGATTCAAACCAAATGAATAAATTTAATTATATTCAGTTAAATTGGGGATTGAGCACCCTCAACTCTCTAGTTTCAACAAAAGAGAAAATTTCTCCAAATAACATAGTTACTAAAGTTAAAATATTTGGTCACAATGACCACTTGAAATATTATCCATTTCCATGGATATAAATTGAATATATGCTACAAATTATTTATTATTATCCATGGTGATCAAGTCAAATCTCAACCCTTGAAACTCCTATCTATCCATGGCACACATAAAGGTGTAGTTATTCCTAAAACAATATTTGAAACATTTATTTTATTGATATATATATATATATATATATATATATACACACACACACATACATACATACAATAGCATAGCCTAAAAATTCATTATGGATTCAAACCAAATGAATAAATTTAATTATATTCAGTTAAATTGGGGATTGAGCACCCTCAACTCTCTAGTTTCAACAAAAGAGAAAATTTCTCCAAATAACATAGTTACTAAAGTTAAAATATTTGGTCACAATGACCACTTGAAATATTATCCATTTCCATGGATATAAATTGAATATATGCTACAATTTATTTATTATTATCCATGGTGATCAAGTCAAATCTCAACCCTTGAAACTCCCATCTATCCATGGCACACATAAAGGTGTAGTTATTCCTAAAACAATATTTGAAAAATTTATTTTATTGATATATATATATATATATGATTTTTCATGAAAACTTCAGATCATCATGGCACATTACAAGTCTATAAAATAAATCATATACACAATGTTTGCATTCTCTTTCTCCCATTCATCAAGTATATATGGTTTCACTAATATGTTATATTAAAATGGGGGAAATGTGCATTGTCTAATTTGACACAACACATGTTTTACAATGATCTTTAACCACTTCAGTTGTATGGATCTTAGCTAATAATTAAGAACTTAATTTTGCATTTCTTTTAAATCTTTGATTTTAACTTTTAATTTTGTATGACTTTCTGACCCTATTTTCCTTCACACATTGCTTAAAATACATTTAAATATAGATGTCTCTAAACCATTTTACCATTTTGAGGTTATTTTGCTCATGAGATAAAATATAATAAAAAATATATATGTTGTCCTATATTTCATCCCCATCCCAACGACCTTATCCTTTGATATTAAAATTTATCTTTTGACATGTTTATACTTCTTAGCCATTTATTTTGAGTCCCTTTTTAGGTATGTTTGGTCAATTGTGCGGGCCACTAAGTTTTTAAATAAAACCACATGACTTCTTATAGGATTAATATATACCCATATATTTTACTTTGTATCGATGATATACAATCCCTCCACCATTAAATATAGGATAATCCCATGATCCTTCCATTGATTTGATAATTGTTTATATTTTTGAAACTATAAATATTCTAAAAATGCAAAAAATAATAATAATTGAATACAAAAATGTTCAAAATATTCAAAAATCAAAAATCATGACATGAGCATAACATGATTGTTAAATTACACTATTTACATATGTTATTTATCAAAATATTGGTATATGGGATAATGTTTTCATATGCTCATGAATTTCATTATATATGATTGTTATGCATGTCATATATATTACATATGGACATACACATTTTGGACTTTCTTGTACCTAGTGGTCATGTCAATATTGGTACAATATTTCTCCATAAGTTTCATTATTGTATGTTATATCTTTCTATAGCCATTACACCATGTTGAGACACATATATTGCTTACACATGCATTTTTATTTACTCATATATTTTATGGTAATACTTGAATATGATATTATAATATGATGTGACATTAATATATATGGATCATGAAGCCTATTTTAATTTTTTATGATTCATGATCCATATGTATTAATTTTATTCAAACATCCATGTAGTTATCCCACCTAATATATTTATTAAATTCTACTCCTTCGACTATAAGAATGCATCTAGAATTGGATTATATACTTGATCATGATTGGTTAGGGTTGTAAACAACTAAATTCAGACATGAATCATGACTGCTTGAAGTGATTGGAAACTAATTTGTGTATAAAATGGAATTTTTGTTGAATGTTAACTTATGTACATAAGCTCTTGTAATATAATTGATAAGATTGCCCTAATGTACTTAATTAATTTATCTAATTTTATTTTATATTGGTTAAACCAAGCAAAAGCCACATTGGAGAGTTTAAAAATCTTAAGGATGACCCTAGTAATAATTTATTTTTTGAAATTTTTATTGTTTGTATGGAAGGACATGATTGATAAATAGGGATAGCAATTTTTACCATTCCTATCCTATTGGGTGTTCCTATCCCTTCATAAAAGGTCTTGAATTTTTCATGACTTAGGGCATATAGATACATGAAGATATTTCTAACAATAATATTATTTTAATATATGAAATTAGATTGAATTCTGTTGAAATAAAGTATTCTCTTATAGTAAAAATAGAATTAGTGAAATATGTGTCAATTAAGTGCACATGTCAATTAAGAGTAAAATGCTATTAAAAAGGCATTGTCAAGTATTTGTGACTTAATTTTGGTAAATAAATTTGGCCCCCATTTAGAATATAAATTAAATTATAATATTAAATGAAATAAAAACCTTAGTTTCTGATACACACTTTTACTTTGATCTGCATACTTTGATTGTGATATGCACCATATAATTTGGGAAACCCTACAAAACACATAAAGTAAATATTTTATTTCTTTGAGACCTAAAATATGAAAACTTGAATTTTCAAATTTTCAAATTTAATTGAACTTTGAAATTTTTAATTTGAAATAAAATTTTCCTAATTGAAAATTACTTGAATTTGAATAATTTAAAAATTGAAATGATAGTTTGGAATGAATACACTTGTATGTGTGACATCAATGCTGATTTTTTTTACTTTGTTTGGTGATGATGCTTCCTTATAGCATTGGATAATTAGTTCCTTCCATCAATAAATTATATAATATGGTTTATTATCTAAACCATTTGATTAAATTTAGGGTGACCAAACCCCAACTTGCATTTTCTCTTTCGAAGTGAAAATATTGCTCATTAAATAATGTTAAAAAGTGATTATTTATGTCAATCTTTGTAAGCCAAAGATGTAAATGGTTTTTAATTATAATATATTTTCACAGATAATATTTTAGTGCTCAGTGTAGAAACTTTAATATCACCATTACCATGTCTAAATTACAAGTCTTAATGAATTCCCAAAATAATGCACAAATTGAACCAAAACCACTAAAACATTTTGATTCATCTACATGCCACATGAAAGTACTAAGACATGTCAATATTTACTTAAATGGGGAATTTTAATGTACACAATATCTATATTATTCTAATTCATCTCCATTCAAATTATGACCTAGAAAATTGACCTTTATGACCAATAGTACATGACAACTAATCAAATTCTAATAATTAAAAAAAACTTAATTAGAATTACGTAACTAAATAAATTCTAAAGTTAAAAATCCATATTAAATTATTTAATATATAATTTTTCAAAATGAAAATTTAAAAATAATATGAAAAAAGTTATATGATTATGACATCATTAGTCACAAAGTCAAAAATGCAAGCCTTGCCTAATAAATGTAACAAATATCTAATTTGTGTAATTCTTGCCTATTAATTGATCCCTTCTTACAAAATATTAATTGCATTTGGTCACAAATTTTGAATAAATCTTGGACCACACATCTTGATCTTGAGAGGTACATTTGATGTCATTTTATGAAAAATATAAATACAAGGGCCTGCATGAATAATTATCAATCTTTATTATGTAAAGATATAAAGCCAAAATCATGCTAAAATCTCCACTATTTGTTCATCTTGATTGATCAAATCCATTGGTGGAAAATCAGAGATGTCATTGGAATGAAAAAGTGAATTGACAAAGACTCCTAGTTCACAAGATAAGTTGAGGCATTTTTCATAACAATTGTTATATGGGGTCTTCAAGGAAGGTGAATGTTTTGTTTATTTTATTTTATTTATTTAATTTTCTAGTGATTTTAGCTCAACTTAGGGAGCAAGCATAGAGTGTTTGTTATAAAATTTGTTTTAGATTTAATTCACTAACATTTTATTAACCCTCTTTATTTTGTTTTCTACATAATGGCATGCCCAGTGGAACTTCACATCTCAAAAACCTCCTTGAAAACTTGATTGACCTTCTAATCACAATATAAAACCATATTTTGGTGTTAATTTGATTATTTTTCTTCTAAATTTACCATATTTTATGTCAATTGATAAATTTGCCCTATGAAATGGTGAAGTCACCCTATGAAATGATAGATTCATCCTATGTATTAGTGAATTCACCCTGTGAACCAGTGAACTTTCTCAAATAATTAGTGAAATCATTAGTGGATCAGCAAAATCATTTCTTTAATCACTCTATCTTTTCTATGTGTTTGACATGAATAAAAAACTCATATTGAGAACAATGAATTGGACATGCAAATTAGTGAGGTCAAAACATAAACAATGAAGTCAAATATATAATAATTCTTAAAAAATAGTTAACTTAATTTGAAAGTAATGAAGTTGAAAAGAAAAAATTAATTAAACATGTAATCAATAAAATCATAGAAGGTAAATGGTGCTTTATATTATGTTTTATTGAAAATGGTGAACTCATTTGGTAACAGTGAGGTTATCCTACTAGTCAGTAAAGTTATCAAATTTGTATTTTATCTTACTTTATAACTATAAATTTTACCTATAATCAACAAAGTCACTCTGGTAAATGCTGAATTTTATCTATAATTAGTGAAGTTGCCCTATGTCAAATTTATAAAGATCTTAAAAGCATTAGAATCATATTTTTTGGATAGTCAAAACCCTTGTTTGAAAATATAGTCCTTTATTTTATAGGTCTTAATATATATTTACGTTGTTTTATTTTTACAATTAACCCACAACAGGAAAACTTCATTGACATTTAGTAGTTGGTATTTAAAAAAGAACAAACACCATTGACTTTGTGCTCTTAAGAGCATTCACTTTCTATATTTACTTAAGTGGTTTTGTTTCTTAGTTTTAAATCACTATTTATATGATCTCCCCTTTCCCTATTTAGGGATCATGGGCGACTAAAAACACATTGGTTTACTCACTTGTGTGCCTTACCTAAAATGTTTATTTTAAATGTAGTCTCTTTTCTTGCCCATCAATGGGGTCCTGATAATCAAAAACAAAACATATTTTTCTATTTCTTCATTATTTAACTTATGGGATAGATTTCATCACCTTCTCACTAGTCTTTAGGGGTGTGTTGACCTAAGAAGTGACATCTTAGCATCATACTAACCTCATTATTTTATGGTATATACAAATTATAGAATCACTAATTGTATCTTAGATAGTATGCATTTATAAATATAGTTTCATTGGTTATACTTCACTGAGACCCTTATGAGTGAAGTGGTCATGAAGTGACCAGACCCTTTGGTGAATGGCCCATGAGACCTCACATCCAATTAATAGATTTTAATAAATAATCAATGTATTACATAATATATTATGACTAAATAGTTTCCCAATCAAAAACGTAGGGTAGAATCCACATTTTCCACAAATATCTCACTGACACAGGGGTGTAAGGGTTAACAACACTCAAAGATAAGATTTTACATATGAACCTTTGAGATGAGGGCATGATGTAGGGCATCATGAAAGACAATGTAATCAATGTGAGTTTTTATGATTTTAATGTAATTTGGTTTTTATGGTCTAATAGGGAGCATATGAGACTGTTATAATTCTTTAAGTGTCCTTGTGTGGGGTATTCTTGGCTTGGGAGAGTTTCCTGCCAAAACATCATTTTAAGAATTTGATTCATGATCTTAGCCTTAAAGGATTTTTTAGATATTATTAGAAATTGAATGTTTGTATAAGGACATGTATGGGTATATTTGGGTTTAAAACATTTTTCCATGCACATTTCATTATACAAGTGACCTAAACCAAGAGTTATGAATATGATCATTAGGTTAAAGCAGTTGTCATAGAGGTAGTTACTCAAAGAAATTAGTTTAATGTTTTTAAAGGTTTTAGTTTGATTAAAAGGTATTAGACTCGTATATATAAGAGATTAGAAAGTAGGTGGTCAGTTATATTTCTTTGTGGAGAGGAGGTTGAGGTACAAAAGAACATGAGGTGAAGACAAGAAATTACCCTGCACTCTATCATTTATGACAATAAAAACCTTGTACAGTGAAAATATCTATGAATAATAACATATTTTAAATATATAAATATATCTATCTATATTTTGGTTTTCTTGGTGAATGCATTTTTATGTCTTGAAGGTCTCAAATCCATTGAAGCAATATTTTATAATATAAGTTGAAAAGTGAATGTGTGGCTAGATTGTGTTCAAATACTATGAAATCATACTAAATCCGAGAGTTTGGTTTGTAAGGGATTATATAGAACCAAGATTGTTATTAATATAGATTCGTAATCCTTTTGAAACATTTTTTATGTTCCCTAAGTAGACATATGCTTGTGATTGTGCCCAAATAGGACAAGATTTCAAGATAAGAAACTCTGAGTATTTTTCCTAAAAAGATAGTCAATGTATTTTGTTTAATAATTTTAATGATAGTGGATATAATAGAATCGGTAAAATGGATAAAATAATTAAAGGAGTGACTCAAAGCATCAGGTAAGACTACTAGCATTCAAAACCCCTACTTAAACTTACATGATAGGTTGTGTGGATAAAATATTGGGAAACAAAGAATATATTAGAAGAAGTCATTTAAGAAAAGATAATGATTAGGGAAGGTCTATATAGTTTTTACCTTCATGTTCCAATCATCAGAGAAATTTTAAAACTTGTTTTGTAACTTATAGCAATGAATTCTCTTCCCTTAGAATACACAAGCAGACTGTGTTAAAATAACCTTGCAAAAATATTAGTTTAAGGTATTTAGACATTCCTAAGTGTAGGTTAAGCATTGAAAAGGTGAAGGTAGATGAAAAACCCTTATTTATGTCTTTTTTGAATCTAACACCAATAAATGTTGCATTAAATAAATTTTGAGCCCTCTCAAGCTTAATAAAGTCTTAGAAACCCTAAGTTAGGGCTTGGAACACATAAAGTGAGATATTTATCATTTCCACTAGTGAAAGCGAGGAAAAATTCATGGATTGAAATTTTTTATCATAAGGAATAATATTTTCAAGGTTTATAGTCTATAAGGACCCGTACTTCTGGTATAAATGTCACTATGTTGTTGATAAAGCTAGGAAGGCCTAAAAAGGCTAATTGCAAGGAACAAGTGGCAGTAAAGGGTATCTAGACAATGTGTTAAGACCTAAAAATTGTGAAGAGATGGTTTATGATATAGGGTATCAAAAAATATAATTATTTTATCAAATAAATATAGTACCAATCCATACTAAGTGAATTTTTTCAAAATAATGTTACTAGGTGTTAAGAGGGTTTGAAGGTTTGAGAAGTCAAATAGCCATTTGAGATTTTAAGTGAGGGTGAAAAATGTTGAGAAATATTTTTTGAGACTAATATGATATATCCATGTGAAATATAGATAATATAAAACCTAAATTAGCCATTTTGGTGATTTGGTCAAGAAACCCAAAGCCTAGTAAAGGCTAATAAATAAGATTATAGTAAAAAGAATGAAAAAGTGAATAGAGCTAGTGAGTCACTAAGTATGAGATATTTAGAGGTTATAAATTTGGATAATAATTTTCAATAAGCCTTGTGAATAGATCAATTAAGAGTATGATGATAAAGCCAATGAGGAGCTAATAGATCAAGAAGATTTTGAAGATTAAATGCCAAGAGTTGTTCATTGCAGGGGTTAGAGCTTGGGTTAGCACAAGATGCAAGATTTCCTATACATAATTTGGTATTATATCAAGATTTTATTTGGGTAGCATTTAAGGATAGTCATTAGACAAGAAGGTACATGTTAATTTTGTTTTTCTTTTGAGTTTTGATGCATTGATGAGATAGTATAAAGTGTGAATGAAAAGATAAGAGATTGGTAGCAACCCTGAGCCAGTGAAGGCTCAATAGAAAGTGAGAGATAGTGGAAATATTAAGAGAGAGATCAAAAGTGAGTTTGAGGAGAGAAAAATAAGTCCTATGTGAAGGATAAGAGAGAGATAAAGACCTGTTGATGCCTAAATGTGTACCATAGGTGTCTAGAATGTTTAAGAAACACTTCTCATTTTAGAATTCAAAGAATTCAATGCATAAGTTGAAAGTTGTGATAATCATTTTATCTACGGTGGAATAGAGATATAAACAAGTGATTATTTCACAATATTTATATTAAGTGGTGGTTGGGAACCACCATGGCCAAATAATGGATCTATGTAAAATATGTAGTATACTATTCTAAGAACAATGAATTATGACCAAGAACTAATCTAAGATCTAATATAATATGGATATTCATAATGACAACTAAACTATGGTGACCAAGTTAAAAAGAAGTAAAATTAAGGGTAGGGTAGAAACAATGACGTTGTTGGTCATATTTTAGACATTATGATAAAGTTCAAATTTCATCTAGATATGTACTTAACAAATGTGTAACATGAAATAACTGAAGCCAAAATCGCATCACACATTAGGTAGACTTCTAAGGACTATGATAAATAATGAAAATTAGAACCAAGCTTACTTTAAATATTTACTCCTATAAGTTGACACATAATTCACATCTACAAATGTAGAGAAAATAAAATGAATCAAACTAATAAACCTTCATTAACCTCACCTTATCACAAGTTAACAACTCTAAAATAAAATGTACACACCAAGAATTCATAAGAACCATTAAAATCCAAAAGTGAAACTATTGAACTGAGAGAGAAACCATATATCACTTCACACAAGTAAATACTAGACAATCTTTATAGAATTCCTTGCTTATATTAAGTGCTCAAAGTTTACAAAGTAATTTGGTTTTAAGAACTACCTCCACTTTGAAAATTGACAATGCTCATTTTATAAGATACAAGGCATCATGTTGGTCTATCACATCCAATTGCATGTATACAAGTGTATAGGACATATGTCCTTTTGTTATATTCTGGAACAAATGATTTTTTTCCTTTTAATCATCTAACCTATAGACCATGTGTTTTAAAAACTACACGTGTCTAAAAATAATATCCTATTTTATAATATTGCATAATGATGGTTATAGAAGGAATATTCCTATTTTACTTGATTTAGGACCTACTGGTTGATAATGTACTCCATAATTGATGTAGGTACTTCATTTTTTTCAAATTTTGACCCACATAGGCATGGTCCCATGTTCAAACTTCTTGAGGATAAATAGTGCTCCAATGGTGTAGTTAGTTCAAAAATTATGAGCTTAGCTCCTAACCCTTTATAATATCATGTTTGTAGGGTCTCTGATTTGGCCTATTATACTCATATAGCTCTGATGTGGTATTTTCATAGCATCCTAGGTCATTCTATTGATCACTATCCAAAAATGACCATTCCCCTTTAAAATTTGGATCCCAATTTACTCTGTTAAAATTGACAACCTTTTGACCATCATTTGACATTTGTGAGGATGTCTTTGAAGGTTGCATGACCATAAATTTTAAACACATGAACTAGGCTCTTTACTATGTTAAATTTTGCATCCTCACAACCATCATTTGATTTCCTTGAGAACTTATTTGATGATTGTGTGACCATCAAATTTAAACACATAATCTAGGATCGTTACTATATTAATATTGATGTGTTCATGACCATCATTTGACATTTGTGGGGATGTCTTTAAATGTTATGTGACCATTAATTTTAACATAGTTATGGGTACTATCTACCAATCCTACCACCTATCATGTTTTATTTTACTTTTCACTCTACATGTGCCACATGTTGACTATTCAATGTTTTTTGGTTCTTTGTACTGGGCTCCATGGTTGTGCCACATGTTAGTCTTGTATTAACTCAGAGATTAGTTTGAAAATATTTGAGTTGATGTTCTTTGTTCATCAATATCTATATGTTATAATGTGCACCATTTATCTATAAAAGGTGATATATGTTTAACTAGGGTCCACTAATTTTCATCATTGATTACACTTTATTTGATTTGGGTCCACTACTTAAATGTGTGTCATAGATTGGGATCTGAGTAGTTGAATGTGATTGGTCCTTATGTTTTATAAAGGATTAAGTTAGGCTCAAGAGCATGTATAAAGGACTTAGGATATAAATTATTAATATAAGTTTACAACATACAAAAAAAGACCCCAAGAATGATTAAAATGTATCAAGCATAAGGATTTTAACCTAGGCTTTTTAAAGCTAGGATAAACATGAAAAAGGACCCTAAGTAATATGACTTACCATATGGTCTTAACCTAAGGTTTCATTGTATAAATAAATATGATGGAACTATGGTACAAGGCCTTAGGCAAGGTAATAAAAGTGACTTGCATTTTTAGTTAGACCATGCTAAGATAGAAGGCTCCATGTGATATAAAATGGACTAAGCATATGCTTATTTAGCCTAAGTTTTGGTTGTGTTAAAAAACATGACCAAGTCTTAGGATAAAAATTAAACTATGACCATGGTATTATTAATTTTTTCCCATTTAAACTTAAATAAAGGGATACTACCAAATTTAAATTTGAATTAAAAGGTCCAGGTAAAACATTACGCTAGGGTTCCAAAATATTAATCAATTATAGACCAAGGCTAATAAAAGATCCATTAAACATTGAATCATGAAATCCCTAAGCATGTTCATTCCTAGATGGGCTCCATTAAACCTAAATCTTGAAACAAAAATATCTAATGTTAGCACTCTAGATAAGGTTAAACCAAAATTATGAACAAACAAGTCAACCAGACCATGGTGTGGATGATCTTCAAATAAAAATAATGTGCAAACATGTTGATGACTCTCTGACCAAGTGAATTTTTAATTTTAGGGTAAAAATTTACACAATTTGACATATAGGTCCCCATTTTTAAAAAATGAGGGTATGTTGACCTAAACAAATGGCTACTTTTAGGGGAAACATAGTAATATGTTAGAATTTAGAGACTTTGGTTTAGACTAATAATTAAGATACTTATTCCATTTGATCAAATACCATTATTAAGATCAATTCATGGTTTAAAAAATATTTCATATGAATAATTAGGATCAAACATCAAAACTCAGTCATGTTGTGTGTGTGTTTTGATTTTACTTACTGATTTCCAAAGGATTTAGAGAACAAATTCAAGGTTCATGTCTTTGATCACTCATATTGATTTTCAACATGTTTGAGTATTCATTAATAACAATGTTTTGGCTCAAATAAGGCTTGGTCATTGCTCCAATACCATCCAGGAATTCATAAACCCAATAGAGATGCCTTTGGCTCCGCTCAAGACCTAGATCCACTACCAGCCATGTGTCTACAACCCCGGTGGAGATTACTATAATCACCTTTGCTTTGAAATACTTTTATTTTTAAATAAGCTCTTATTTTATATTATTTAGATCATTTTGAATTTATATCAAAAATTGGGAACCAAGTTAGCCAATTTTAAGGATTTGGTCAAGTGTTTGATTTTTCGACAATCATCTTTGGCTATAAACTTTGGCCTAGGCAATTAATATTTTATAAGTGCAAGCATGAATGCATCCTAATATTTTAATCTTTCATCCTATATATGCAATTCTTCTTAAAACTAAGCTTATATTAGAACAAGATTTAAAATCCTAAGGAATAATTAATTCATCCATCAGTCTTTGCTAGTTTATCTAAACTACAATGTCAAGCTCACATTTCAACAATCCATGATCAACCAATGTTGAGTAGTCATAGTAGCATTTTTAAACTGTGAAGCTCTTGATCATTTAGATAAAACTTGAGCTGAGAATTATATGAAAATACTTATTTAAAAGCAAGGAACAAAACAAGAGGAAACAAACAAATATAAAAATGAAATATAATCAAATAAGGGATAGGAAAGAAAAATCATGAAACAAAGAACAAGAAGGAAACTAAATTAATCCTTACACTAACTGCATAAATTACTTACCTCCAGGATCAAATGGAAAATTATTTAATCTACTACAAAACCTCAAAGCATGATTACTTCCATTCAATGGCCTGTTCTTGTAGATAGGAGCACTTATATGCTTGTGTCTTATAGGTGATGTAGCTTGGTCTCCTATCATCATTCTAAAATGAATGGATAGATGATACAAATCTAAGACCCAATCATTTTCTTCCCAAATCCTCCTACTTTATAGTAAGAGTGCTAGTTATATTTCATATATAGATAGATAATGGATTATATAATCTTCACTCAACAATGTTAGCTCAACTATTATCCTTATATTGATGTCTTCATTATGTTCTTCCTAAGGTGGAAATGGACTAGCAATTTGTACACAAAAATATTCCAAGTCATCCCAAAAGGATTATTCATCTTGATCAATTGAATGAAACTCATCTGGGAATTCACCACTAGAGAAATGTTGGTCCCATACTCATGACCTCTTGATGATGTCATATGACAATTCCTAATCTGTTTTACCCACTTCATCTTCATCCTCGATGAAGGAAGGCATCTCTTTTATCCAATCAGGTTGTACTCTATCTTGGTTTAAGACCTCCAAAATAATATCATCTTATAGGAACTCCCAAAATTGGTGAAATCCTCAAATGAAGTATCCATGTGTTGTTTTACCCCATTATCTACCATTTCCATCTCTTTAATTCCTTTTAATAAATCATGGTATGAACTCTACCAATGATCATATTCTTCAGGGGTATTCTCCATTTCAAAAATAAATCTACATGGGTTTTTTTGGCTACCTTCTAAAGAAATATCATCATGTAATTGACCCATCCACATTTTTAAAAACTCTTCTTCTTCATCTGTAGGTGTTTTAAGGATGATTCCTAATTGGTCTTTAATTGAAATCTCTTTTACATATTCATGAATACAATTCATCCTAAATGCAACTCCTTCAATTGGCTCATCTTCATCTTCAAATAGAAAATCAAAAGCCTCTGTCATGAAACCTTGGGATGCTCTTACAAAGCCAAATTTCCCTGCAACAAAGTTTTGATTAGGCACAATTTTAGAGGTTTAAGAAATATTAAAATGATCAGCCAAAACAATATCACAGGAACTTATTTATATCTTTTCAGATGATACATTATTGATGTTATCATGAGACCTGCTTAGAGGCCTATCACACCTTTGAGAAGCATAGTTTCCATTAGATCCTTCACCAAAATTTCCTACTTGTTTCTACAACTAAAATAATTTAGTGCTCAATTTTTGGACCATTTCTAATATCAATTCATTTGATTTTTTTTGTCTCAGGCTCATGAATTTGAGCATTACCATTATTTATGGGCATTAGAGTTCTATGGTTTTGTGTATGGGATCCACTTGTAGTGTTATTCAAGAACTATAGGTTTTGGCCAAGATACATATGACTTAAGTTAAAATTGTTTTGAACTAGTGTTAAAGTAGGTATACTGGGAATAGCATTCTAAATGGGCCAATTTGAATTGACATTAGGCATGGAATACGACATCTGACCCTGAGGCTACATTTGGTCATTAATGATGATAGCATTAGAGTGGGCTCAATTCAATGTGTTTATGACTAGAAGAGACCTTTGTAAGAATATGGAGGTCATGGGATCCATAACATCCTTGTAAATTTCTAAGGCTAAAGCCTCATTGGGTCTATAAGGGGTTATGGTTCTACTAAACATTTTATAGAACTGAGCCTTAAAGGATATGATGGTTTCATTAACATCCATTTTAATTGTGGTGAATTGTTGATACAAGACACAAGGACTAATAATTCTACCAAATTGATCAATGAAGATATTGTTAAAGTCATTCCAGATAGTAATGAAATCCTATGGAAGGTTAAAAAACCATTCATAGGTAGCATATTTAAAAGTAAATGAAAATAACCTATAGGCTACATCTTCATGAGTCACATTCAGCAATATTAGAGCATATTTAAAATTTATAACATGTTATTTAGCTGTGACAACCTTAGGATTGAAAGAGCATAAATACCTTTTAGGATTTTGAGGAAGATCATGCACTATAACTAGTACATTGATTGAAGAAACACCAAGCCAAGCCATACCCAAAACACATGAGTACATTGAACTAATGAAATGTTTGAGACTTTGGGAATCTCATTCACCTAAGCTTTGCCTTGGGAAGTTCCAGCTTGTGACCTTGAAACCTATTTAAAATATGATGCATTAAACCAACCTTTACAAAGTACAATGATTAAGTTTGCACATTAAGCTTCTACACAAATATATATAAATCATGACTATATTTAACTAGGTAATCTCAAAGATACATCTATATTGATGAATGAGAGGGATATTTACACCTATGATCTCAAATGAACTCAAATTTGTGAAGAACTAGTCAATCTTTGTATAGAATTGTTATACTAACCTTAAATATAAGAAATACAAAAAGCATGAATTACCTTTGCTTGAATGTCTATGGATCTTCAAATAATATCAATCTTTCGCTAAAGGAATCCCCAAGATTAGTCTAAAACCATAAATATCGATTATCTTTACATAATTATGTTTAAAAATGCACAAATATGAAAAAAATACATCAATATTTGGATATAATTTACCAAAGTGAGCACAGATTCTACAAATCCACAAAGATCTAACTAGAGGCCCTCCTTCTAGTGAAAATTAAGATCCTCCTGTTGATGCCTAAATGTCTACCATAGGTTCCCAAAGTGTTTATGAAACACTTCTCATTTTAGATTTCAAAGAATTTAGTGAATGAGTTGTACGTTGTGATAATCCTATTCTCTATGGTAGAATAGAGGCAAAACAAGTAAATGTTTCACAATATTTATATTAAGTGGTGGTTGGGATCCACCATGGCCAAATAATATATCTATGGAAAATATGTAGTATACTATGCTAAGAATAGTGAATTATGACCAAATAACTAATCTAAGATCTAATTAAAGATGGATATTCACAATGATAATTAAACTAAGGTGATCAAGTTAAAAGGGATCAAAAAATAAGGGTAGGGTAGAAAGAAAGATGATGTTGGTCTTATTTTAGACATTATGACAAAGTTTAAATTTCATATAGATATTTACTTAACCAATGTGTAACATGAAATATCTTAAGTCCAAATCACATCATGCATCAGGAAAAATTCTAAGGACTATGATAAATAATGCAATTTAGAACCAAGCTTACTTTAAATATTTACTCCTATAAGTAGATAGATAATGCACACCTACAAATACAGAGCAAATAAAAAAATAAAACTAAGGAACGTTAAATTAACCTAAAATTATCATAAGTTAACAAATATACAATCAAATTTACACACCAATAATTTAAAAGAACCATTCAAATATTAAATTCAATCCAGTCAACTGAGAGAGAAACCATATAGCACTTTACACAAGCAAATACTAGACAATCTTTACAAAATTAATTGCTTATATTAATTACTCAATGTTTATAAAGTAATTTGGTTCTAAGAACTCCCTCCCATTTGATAATTAACATTACTCATTTTATGAGATATAAGGCATCATGTCGGTCTATCTCATCCAATTAAATTTGTACAAGTGTATAGGATAGGTGTCCTTTTGTTTTATTATGGACCAAATGATTTTTTTTTCCTTTTAATCAACTAACCTATAAACCATGCATTCTTCAAAATACACGTCTAAAAAGAATATCCTATTTCAGAATATTATACAATGTTATTTATAGAAGGACTGTTCCTATTTTACGTAACATAGGACCTACTCACTAATGATCTTCTCCATAATTGCTTTAGGGTCTTCATTATTCTCAGGTTGCTTGAGCATAAATAGTTTTCCAATGGCATAGTTAGTTCAAACATTAAAAGATTAGTTTCTAAACCTTTATAATACCAAGTCTATAGGTTCTCTAATTTGGCATGTTACATTCATATAGCTTTGACATGGTATTTACATGGCACCCTAGGTCATTCTATTCATCACTATCCAAAAATGACCATTGCCATTTAAAATTTGGATCCTAATATACTATGTTAAAATTTACATCCTAGTGACTATAATTTGATGTCCATGGGTACATCTTTGAAGATTACATGACCATCAATTTTAAACACATGAAATAGGTTCTTTTATATGGTAAATTTAATGTCTTCACGATCATCATTTGATGTCTTTGGATCTCTCTTTGATGGTCATGTGACTGTCAAATTTAAATACATGATAATAGATTTTTACTATGTTATGATTGATGTCCTCATGACCATCATTTGATTTTCGTGGGGACATATTTTATGTTGACATGATCATCAATTTAAACATAGTTATGGGGACTATCTACCAAGCCTAAAACTTGTCTACACTCTGGATGTCCCACATGTTGACTACTCATTGCTTTTGGGCTCTTTATATTGGGCTCCATGGTTATGTCATGTGTCAGTCTTGCACAAAGATTTGTTTCAAAATATTTGACTTGATGAACTCCATTCAGCATGATCTATACACTAGAACATGCATCATTGATATAGAAAAGGTGCATGATGTTTAACTAGGGTCCATTAATTTTCATCATTGATTATGATTTATTTAATCTAAGTCCTCCACATAAATGTGTTTCATAGATTTGGATCTAAGTAGATGAATGTGATTGGTCCTTGCATTTTATAAAAGATTAAGTTTGGATCAAGAGCATGTATAAAGTACTTGGGATAGAAATGATTAAGCTAAGTCTACAACATATAAAAAAAGGACCTCGAGAATGATTAAAGAGACCAAGTGTATGAATTTTAACCTAATATTTGTTAATCTAGGTTAAACATAAAAAAGGACCCTATGGAATATGACTTAGCATATGGTCTTAACCTAAGGTTTCATTGTGTAAATAAATATGATGGAACTTTGGGATAAGTCCATAAGATAAATAATAAAACTGACCCTCTATTTTGAGTTGGACCATGCTAAGATAAAATGGTTCATGTGCTATAAAATAGACCAAGCGTAGGATTTTTAGCCTATGGTTTGGTTGTGATAAAAATCATGATCAATCTTTAAGATAAAACTTAAACTAAGACCATGGTATTATTAATTTTTTCCCACTTAAACATAAATAAAGGACTCTCACTTAATTTAAATTTGAATTAAAAGGTCTAGGTAAAAAATTAGGCTAGGGTTCCAAAATATTAATCAATTATAAACTAATGCTAGTAAAACATCAATTAAATATTGAAGCACAAAATCCCTAATATGTTCATTCCTAGATGAGCTCCATTAAAATTGCACCCTAAAACACAAATATCTAATGTCAACACTTTAGATAAGGTTAAAACAAAAATATGAACAAATAAGTTAGCTAGACCATGGTGTGGATGATCTTCAAATAAAAATAATGTGCAAACATAATGATGACACTCTACCTAAGTGAATTTTCAATTTTAGGATACAAATTTCACAATTTGACAAATGGGTCCCTAGTTTTCATAAATGGTGGTATGTTGACCTCTAAAGACCTAGGTGAGGTCATGAGATATTGAGAGAGACCCAAGTGAGAGGTCATGGGGTGAAAAGTAGAGGAGTATTTTCAAATAATCATAGATTTAGATAAGATAAAGAAGTTGATAGACACCTTAGTTAAGATGATAAAAGAGAGAAAATAAAATATAGGGTAAGGTTGAGTGAATCTACCACAAGGAGAAGGTGCATGAAGATACCAAAAACAAAGATGTGGATAAAGATATGCAAGAGGTGAGGTAGATAATAAATTATTTTTTGGTCATGAAGATAAAATGAGAGAAATTGAGATCCCATACTGTTAATCGGTGATGATAAATAATATATTTAAGTGTTCAATCAAGCAATAGATAAAGAGAATAAGGATGCAAGCAATGAGAGAAGTAAGATAAAAAAAAAAGAGATTGATTTGTAAGCAATTCAAAGGTGAGATCAAGAGGTATAGAATGAGGAAAAAACATAGATAACAAGAGGACAAATAGTACCTTGAGGAGAAGATGATGAAATTGAGTGAATAAAAAGATGAAAGTTGCATCCAACTAGGTGTTGATGGTGATAAAGAAGATGATTAGTTTGAAGACCTTGTGTAAGACTTAGAAAGAGAAGTATCAACCAATGAAGAATATGTGAAATCTGATTTTCAATTTTTTTATGAAAGATCTGATAAGTTAAAGGTAGAATTGGAAGACTTGGAGAGATCATTGAATGGTGATGTGATGTCAAAGGAAGAGAAGGTAGTTTTAGCAGATGAGAGTCACGTGGTTAAGGACAAAGAACATAAAGATAGGGCAATGTTGGCAGTAGTAGAGAATCATATTGAAGTAGGTATTCAAGAAAATGTTTTTGTCTTTATATCAATTATTAAGCTCGTATCATAGGAAGGATATAGTATAGTTTCAATAGTATTAGTAGTATTTAGGGGCATATACAACCCACATGTTGGAGGCAAAGAGCAAGTAATGGGTACACATCAACTGGAAGATGATGAAATAAAGTATTGCAAGGAAAGATTAAGCTTAGTTTATGATATATGGAAGCATGAGAGAAAAACATAATATAAATTGAGGCATGGTGGAGTATTAGTAAAGGATGATCCCATAAACTTGAATTGGAAGACACAGAAGAAGCATGCATCAGTTCATTGGAGTTTCATTTATTTCTTCCCTAGGGGTATGACATAGGGGAATCATGAAATATAATGTAATTAATGTGTTTTTTATGATTTTCATTTAGTTTTGGGTTAAATTTATAATAAGTACCATAGGAGAGTGTTATAATTCTATAAGTCTCCTTGTGTGGGGTGTTCTTGGCTTACGAGAGTTTCCCACCAAAAGATCATTTTGAAAATTTGAATCATGATCTTAGTAGTAAAAGGAGTTTTGAGATGTACCTAGAAATAAAATATTTTTATAAATACTTGTATATGTCTAGTTTGGTTTTAAAAAATTTTCCACATACATTTCATAAGACAAGTGGCCTAAACTAAGAGTTATGAATATGGTCAATGGGTCAAAGCATTTTAATGTTTGTAACAAGTTTTTGGATTGAGTATAAGGTGTTATAATCATAGATAGAAGAGATTAGGAAGTAAGGATTAAATTATAAGTCTTTGTGGAAAGGAGGCAGAGGTATGGAAGAACATGAGGTGAATATAAGGTAGTACCCTACACTCTATCATGTGTGATAGTAATAACCATGTACTATGAAAACATATATGAATAATAGCATATTTGATATATATAAATCTATGTATCTATATTGTGGTTGTCTTGGTGAGTTCATTTTTATTTCTTTAAGGTCTCAAAGCCATTGAAGTAGTATTTTGCAAAAAAAGTTGAAAAGTGAATGTGTGGTTAGACTATGTTTAAATACTATGAAGTTATAATGAATATGAGAGTTTGGTTTTAAAGAGAATATATAGAACCAATATTTATCCTATTATAATTTATTAATAATTTTGAAACATTTTTAATGTTCCCTAATTGGACATATGCTTGTGATTGTGCCAAAATAGAAGAAGAGTTCAAGATATGAAACTCTGAGTATTCTTTCTGCAAAGGTAGTCAATGTAGTTATTTGAATAATGTGAATGGATGGATGATTTAATATCATAAATATAATGTATAAATACACTATTGAGGATTTAAATACTTTAAGGAGTGACTCAAATCATCAAGTAACACTATTAGCATTCAAAACCCCTATTTAAACTTACATGATAGGTTCTATGGACAAAATATAGCGAAACAAGGAATAGAATGCAAATATAAGTCATTTAAGACATGATAATTATTGATGAAGGTCTATATAGTTTTCTCATACATGTAAAAATCCTCATAGGAGATGTAAAACTTGGTTTGAAACATATAACGACCAATTCTCTTCCATCAGAATATATAGGCAGACTGTGTTAAAATAATCTTGTAGAACCATTGGTTTAAGGTATTTATACATTTAAAAGTGTAATTTAATAATTTAAAATGTTAATATATATTAATTAGACCTTATTTAGGTATTTTTTGGATTTGACACTAAGAAAGGTTGCATTAAATTAATTTTGAGCCCTCTCAGGCTTAAAAGAGTCTCAGAAACCCTAGGTTAGGGCTTGAAACACAAATTACATCAATAAAAAAGAGTGAAAATTGGTGGTTTAAAATATTTTATCATAATAAATAATATTTTTAAGGTTTTGGATCCATATGTATCCATATGTGCGGTAATAATATGACTGTGTTATTGACAGAGCTAGGAAGGCCTAAAAGGGGCTAATTACAAAGAACAAGTGGAAAAAAGGGTATCTAGATAATGATTTAAGACCTGAACCTTTGTGAAGAGATGTTTTATGATAATGGGTATCAAAAATTGTAATTATTTTCTTAAAGGAAGATATTACTAGTTTTTACTAAGGGAATTTCTTCAAAAAAAGGTTGCTACGTGTTAAGAGGGTTTGAAGGTTTAAGAAGACAAATAACCATTAGATATTGTTTGTGAGGGTGAACTATGTTGATATAATTATTTTGAGACTAATATAAGATATCCATGTGAAATATAGACACTATAAAACCTAGATTATCCATTTGAGTGATTTGGTCAAGAATCCAAAAGCCTTGTAAAGGATAATGAATAAGATTGCAGTAAAAGGAGTGAGAAAGTGATTATAAGATATTGAATATTGAGTATGATATATTTAGATATTTTAAAGGAAAATAAGAATTTTCAATCATCCTTTTTAATAGATCAGTTAAAAGGATGATGATAAAGACAATGAGGAGTTGATAGATCAAGAAGATTTTGAAGATTGAATGCAAGAGTTGTTCATTAAAAGTGTCATAGATTGTGTTAGCATAGGATGAAAGAGTTACTCTACATTAGGGGGATTGAAAACCCTAACAATAATGAATAATAATTTATTTAATGAACCTTAGACTTTATCCTCTCAAAGACAACTATACCAAAGGGATTCAATTACTATCTCATAACCCATGTCAATTTCTACATGATTACTTGAAGTATTTTTTTTAGAACCTATGTAATATTCACAAACTCATCCTAAAATACATACAACAATTTCTCAAACCAAACAATTCCAAACATGTATTTACACAGTTACACATTAAGGTGTTACATTGTACACATTTTCAAACCAACCTTAGTCATTTTCATAATGTTTCACTTACCACTTGAAATGAAATACTTTGTCTCATTTGGTAAGATTATGCTTCCCATTTCATTTCTAATTCTGAACTTGCATTTTTCTTGTGTCAAATTATTTCTTATATTTGAACCATTTGACTATATTTTTGTCTCATTCTAAATTAGAATAAAAGACCAACCAAGGTCAAGATCTTTTCCAAGTAATACCAAATTTTAAAAAACCAACACCATTTTTCCTTATTCTAAGTTTCATTTTGGACTTATTTTATTGTGTCAAACCATTTCTAAAAACCAAGATCATTCATTCTTATTGTATACTTACACTTATTGGGTCAATTTATTTTTAAATCAATTCTAAATTAATAAAACATTTAAAATCCTTCTTAATTCCAACTCCATTCTAAACTAATATATCATTTGCAATGATTTTTGAAATTAAGTAAAATTTTAGTCATGTTAAGGTACACTTGTATTGGGGATTCTTATGGCCCTAGTTTGAGGAAGAAAAACTTTTCGATGCAGAGGAAAACCCAGTTGTGTTCAAAGACCTAACTCCCACTATGGGATCAAACCCAGGTCTATTCAATAACCAACCCATATAATATTAATATGAAGCTCTCTTAAGGGTAATATAATTAGGAGCTATGCTCCCACCTATTTTCCAAATAGAAACGTTGCACAGACTTGTCCAAGTGGAGGAGCAACTACAATAAAAACGTCATTATCAATTACAAGACCCACCATAAATTCATCTAGTAAAGGGAAGGGTCCATTTGTTTATCCTTCCAAAAATAATCACATTATAGCATACACCATATAATAAATTATTCAACATTACACAAATCAGCTTGTCATTGACTTAATAGATTCTTTGGTTATAAACTCATTCAATAATGCCACATTTATAAAATAAAATTAGTTTCATGAATAAATGAAACAATACCTAGTTAATCATACATATAATGTAAATCCTTTAGATCCTCCTAAAAAACCCATACAAATCAATTCTTCATAACCACTACATTTTTTAATCCAAACCACCTCACTCTTCTATCGAGAAGCAATATAATATTAGTCAATAACTAAGCAAAATGCATGTGTAGATATCCATCTTGGACCTCTTATGTAGGGTTGAAGTTTTAAGTACCATATTAAAGGAGCTATTCCATTAATATAAGGTACCCAATGACATTTTTCCCTAGTTCAACAACTCATATTTGAACAAAGTGATATATCATCCCTTGGTCCCCTTCACAAGAATCCCCTATACATCGAGGACATTATTTCCCACCATAAATTCAAGAGGGTTTTTATAGACTATAGTTAAGGGTTAAACATAACATCATTAAAACTGATTTGAACTTTGAGTTATACATTAGTTGAAATGTTTTTTTGATACTATCATAATCAAGGCTATGACAATGGTATGAGATAATCTATTGGTACCATTTATTTTCCAATCATTATTAGGCTTGTCACCCACAACACCCTATGCCATGTCATTGGCATCTATCTATCTATAACTTGATTCTTAGTCATCATTAGATCCGTTAATTATTAGGAGTCCCTTACACCTTATATTAGTGCCTAAAAACATGCATTTGAGATTAGAGGTCACTATTCTTGTCAATCTACAACCATACTTATATTACAAAAATCTAGACATCGAGTATAGTAGCTATAATTATTGCCCTAGTAATGAGAAGGTTATGCCTATTTCCCACACCCCATAAATATTTCAAATATATACTTGATATGATAGATATGACCCTATCATAAATCTTAAAACTATGTTAGAGACCCTATTAATTCATAGTATTTTTAGATGCATATTTGATTATGAAATTATAATGATTTTTTGATAGGTTTTAGTTAAGTTTTAAGTGGTTTCAAAGATCAAGGTGGATAAATGAATAAAATATGTATATATGATTTAGATATGATCAGCTCTATGCTATTCAAATTTAGTGCACTTTGACAGTTTTAGTTGGTACATGATATTTTAGTTTTTAGTTATATTTGTTGATCTATATTGATGTTTTGATCTTCATGAGTCCATTTGATTTATGATTCAAATAAAAATGGTGATATGATACTTTGAAAATCATTTAAATAAATTTTGATACATTCAAAATTTATTTAAAAAATCCATACTTGATGAAAGCTCAATTTAATTCATTAATTGATATGATGGTTAGTTGACATACCCATATGCTTTGGATGGTTTAGTAATGCTCATTTCTTAATTTTTACAACTGGAAATATTTGATTTTGCAACTATACATGGCTCAATTCATGGAAACCTAATTGGCATAGTAAGTCTAGTTGTTTCAATATTTGAGTTAATAGTAATTATGGTGATCATAGTTCCTAAAGCACATATTTAATTTCTTGCATATTGAAGATCGATGTGATAAGGGGATTGATGAGATAGATATAAAATGTAATTATTTGAAGACATCATAATTCTTTTTTAGAGGTTCACTTCACTTGAAAATGAGTTAAGGGGATCTTATTTTTCACACAAGTTTACTTTAAAACTTTAATAATCATATAATAAGTTTTATGCTTGATCCTTTTGTGAAATATGTGTTTGGTTCTAAAATAAGTTATAGTCCTAAGGGTCTTTAACCATGATACTTAGGAGATTGATGATTTTGAAATCTTTGTGAAATGAATAAGTTTTATGACCCTTCGATGGATGATGAGGTAAATATTTGATTGAGCTAGAAACAAATTAACAAATTGAACTTTGAAGCAGGTGAGTTGATAAGTGATTTTAAGTTTAATTGTGTGTTTGTAATGTTTTAGGATTATTTAAAGATTTGGTAATATTAGGCATAAATGGTTAAATGATCTCTTCAAATGATAAAATTTAGTGAAGAGATTAGTATGAAGGATAGTTAGTTGCTAAGTTTGATCAGATAAATAAATTACTTAGCAAGATTGCTAATTACACCATTAGTTAATGCAGACCAAGGAAAATAAACATGTTATTTGGTCAGTACATGCTCAGGTTGGAAAATAAAAAGTTGTTTTTTCTTCATTTCTAATCATTTGAGTGCAAGATTTGTGAAAAAGCAAAGCCCTGGTGGGATAGTGGGTGAGTTGCAGAATGAGTTTTAATAAGAATATTTGTAATAGGATTCAAGCAATAACTAGGTATGTTTAGTTTATTTGATAATATTCAAGATGTTTGTAAAAGATCCAAGTTCAGTAGAAAGATGGTTATGTTTAATTTTTATGCATGAGAGTGAAGGTTCACAGTTTCTCTTGTGATTTTCTATATGAAATGAAGATTATAGTGAGAAGGGTATATGATTTCATCTTCATGCAAGTTATAATGGTTTTGAAAAGGAGAAAGATTTATTTGGAAAGTTTTGAGTATATTTATATGCCTACAAAACTCTATTAATTGGTTCCATATGAATAAATTTCTTTCTTATGTAGTTTATGACTCAATTTTTTAAAAATTTGTATACATATAGTTGTATAAAGAAAATATGGAGACTTATTTAAAGTTTACACAACCCTTGCATGCTTGAATAATTTTTTTATTAAATGCAAATCTGGAGAAAGTTTTGAATAAAGTTTATGAAATCTACATATAGTAGGGTTTCTATTTTTTGAGGTTTCAAAGTTATCATTTTATTTTGCATGAATGATATGTTTGTGCATGGAAATTTGACATCTTTTTGAGAAGTAAGTAAATAATAATCTCTAGTTTAAGTAAAAGGCTTGGGTTTTGGGAATTTCAAGTGACTATTTAGGAAAATTATTTCAAAAATTATATAGTGATGACAATGGTGCATGTTTGTCAGTATCAGTATGAAATTCACTTGCATGTTTAGGTGATGAAAAATGATTTGTATTTCATTTCAAAACTGGTATAGAACGGATTGACAAGCCTAGTTATATTTCATGGGTTTCAATATTTTTTATATCATATTCAACTTGGGGTTTTAAGGATTCTAGATTAGGTTATATACTTGGGTAACCCTCCAATGTGTAGAAGTTCTAATACCTATTACTTTTTTTGGGTAAAAAATGATGACTATCTTGCACAAATTTTGTTAACATATTAGAGAGTTATCAAGTTTCTCTCAACCATTTTCATGGATAAAACCATTTGTTTTATGTTTTCAAATTATGGTATAGAGGAAAATGAGTATAATTTTTTTTGTTGCATATATGATTGTTTTTATGAAAAATATGTTAAAGTTGTCAAAGTATATTTCAATGAAGAGGTTAGTTTATTCATATAACAAGTGATAGGTTACAATATAAAATTGTTTCAGTTTTGATGTGGAAATAAATAGTGGATTTATTAT
>JARHVA010010390.1:145000-177500 GCA_037957365.1 Torreya grandis | reverse complement strand
ATCTATACTAAAGTGGTGATGCACCAATACTTGAAGATCATCTCTTGGTTTGTCCATTAAACACACTAATGAACTTGATGAAAATAAAAACTAATAAAACTTATTGACTAAGTCATAATAATTAATATTTCATTTGAATATCAATTGTAAGTTTTTCAGATTGAAGGACAATAACATAGGTTTGCACAAGACACTATTATCCCATCAACACTTCAAGAACACTCCTACCTATCATTACTTCACACAACCTGCATAGAATAATAACATGAAATTAGGTGCATGAAATGACATTAAAAATATAATGACACTCATAAATTCTAAAAATCAACTCATAAAACACACTAATAATCAAATAAGAAGTCTTCAACTATTCTCTGATGGATTCAAAGGCACAAGGTATAATTTTAGCATAGATTTGATACACCCAACCAAGGGATGAGAAAAAAAGATTAATGCCTAATTATATATAATATTTTATATATATACGAGATAATAATCTAGTTTTATGAGAGGCCATGAATGAGACCAAGGTAGTACATGGTATTTACAATAGTCATAATCACTCCTTTCATGTGTTATGTCCTTCATTGATTCCTTTTTGGTGTTGAGGTAAGGTGTGGAGGCTGTAAGTTCCCTATTTGACTTCATGCAGATCTTGAACATGCTCATAATATCCTATCATATTATCCAATAATATTTACAAGGTGTACATGGGGTGTGATTAGGCCTCTAAGAGGCATTAATTAACCTCCTCTTCAATGTGCATGTTGACTTGACATTGAAATTATCTCTATTCTTTCATAGTGGCCTTTAACATGAAATGTATTCACCTCAATGGTAGTTAAAAATGCCGCAAGGTGGCTCATTAATTTCATAATTCTATTTTATTCCTACTAGGCCCTTCTACCTACAATTTAAGTAGGCTTCACTTGCAAGTTCCTCATCTTTTTGCATATCTACTACTTAGGTGATTGAGATAGTTGAATTAGATTCTCAAGTCATCTAAGGAAGCTTGAAATATCCTTTGATTATCTCTATGTATCAACACTTAAAAATTTCAATCATCCTCTATCTGCAAACTCATCTACCTTGTCTGATTAGTGTTAGAGGTCTATATTGCACCCTAGTTAGAAGTAGAAGTGTCCAGGTCATACTTCCAAATCTATCTCAACATGAGACTAACCCCAAGCTATGGGTATCCTCTAATGGGGTCATACCTCTAGGATTTTTAATGAGGCTAGCTCCTCTGATGCATCATTTAGCTCATTACCACTACTAAAACCAACTAATGAATAGGGAAAAGGGGGAGAGAGAAAACATGAAAGGGAAACCTAAGCTAAAGATGGTGATACACATAAATAATGTTGATCCACCTTGTTTTAACTCTTAAAAATTAATGAAACAAGTAAAAGACAAGATTTAGGACTCCAAATATCTATCATACATCATTATTTCATGTAGAGGTTCACCAAATCATCAAGAGCTGAGGGAAGTGATGGAGAGGTCTAATGCAAAACACTAACCAATCAAGGTATCTACATGAGAGATTTAATCAAAAGATATATAATACTAAACATGACCTACATAACAAGACCAACTAGTAACTAAGTGAGATAAAGACTTGAAAAGGGAGAAAAAATCTACCACATATACACTATACCAGAACAATGAAATCTAAAAATTAGTCTTATATTCATCTCAAGAGGTTACAAGCTCCATCTGGGTAGATTTTTGTCATGCCCAAGAGAGGGAGTAGAGAGGACATAAAGGGATCCATTATTTATCTTAAAAGCCTCTATATATAGCAAAAAAGAGAAAGAGAGATAAATAGGAACAATGCATTAAAGAGTAGAGAAAAGTCATCAAGATCAAGAAGTGAGGTGGCAACTCATTGGTTGCTTTCTATATGCATGTTTTAAACAATAAATAGACATTTTATTTATCCAAATAATCCTTAATTTCCTCCCATTGTTTGAGATATCCCCATAGAAGCAAGGGTTTATTCTATGTGATGATAAATTCTATTTGAATGGAATCAATGCCCTTAACTATTTCTCTAACTACCAACTTACCACCTTGGGACCTTAAGTTTACTTGATGTGTTCATGAGGATCAAATCCTCAAATATTGAGAATGAAAATCATGCCATGCCTTGAGTGGTGAAGTACCTTCTTTGTCAAATATGGATCCACATAGATAGATGAGACCCTTTGCATTAAACACATATCTATTGCATCTTCATGTCTAGATGATAGGTTCATCTATAAACAAAAGCTAGTCTAAGGTTATTGGTTTTCCTACAGCTATCCATATTAATGCAAAACTATAGACTGCATAGCCTTTTTCTAGATCCAAATAGGTCCAAAAATACTTGATCTATCTCTATAGGAATTAAAATCTTGTATATGCATAGACCCTTCTTAAAATGGCAAACATAGTTGAAGAAATAACCCTACTTGATAAAAAAAATATGAACCAGAGGTCCATATTTAGCCTTAATGGCAATCCCATGTATGTTCCTTATACCTTTTTACATTAGTGTGTCCCTTTAATGGTGTTAGATCAAGATTTGATATCACCAAGATGATCCTATAATACCTATTTACTTATATTAAAAATGGCTTCTCGACTTTGACCTTTTTTTAATTGGCCATCGATACTAGCTCAAGCTAATCAAATTGTGCCAAACTATCTTTGCTCCTATGGTCCTATAGATCCTATTGACTTCTTAAATTCTCTCAAACTATAGATCTTGACTTGCATGATATGACATGATCCATTGATCTTACCCTTGACTTGTCAACTTTGCTCAAGCTTATGCCAAATATTTAACATGCATTGATCCTTTGGATCCTACTATCAATTTAGTATCTCATACAGTTATGCCATGTGTTAATATCTCAAGCTCTTTAACTATTTGACTCGTCTTTCACCATCGATTTTGATGTAAAATTCAACATGGACCATTATATCCACTATAACCCATTGCTTGAAATCCAATGGATACTTTATGAGCTTAAAATTTACATCTATGCTTCCCTCAAAATATGTTTGTGTGGCCATCATTAATTTTTGTGCGACTATCAAATTTAAGATAAAAATGATTTGTTTTACTTAATCATAAAATCAATGTTATCATGAATGTCTTATGTTGCAAGTCCATCCTTAGAAGCTTATAAATTGAGCTTGAAATATCTTGTCATAATGAAAGTTTCAAAGGATGATCTTGGGATGAAGATCTATAATTGTGCATGATCCATTGGATCGTGGGGTCTTCTTGAGTGAAGATAAAAATTACACAAGTGGACTAGTCCATTTTCTCCTACATGATAGTCCTGGTGATGGTATGTCTCTTGAAATTAAACAAATAATTATTTGACCAATCCTTCAAGGTCCTAATGGATTCTTAAGGTTTTGGCAACCTGGTCCATGCTCTTAAATTCTTAAAACATGTGAGAACTTGATCAGATCCCTCTATTTTCATTATTGAAATTATTTTTAAGCCTTTAATCCCCTACTTCATCAAACCATACAAGAGCTTCATATTTGGGACAAAAATGGCCAGAATATTTGGTGACTCACAAGGTTTGCATGCCTGTATATGCAATAGAACCTAAACTATACTACCTTATCTAGTCCATTGGGCATGGAGTCTTTATTTGGGTCTAACATTTTAACTTAGATCTAATTAAATGCTAATTTTTCTCTAACCTCTCTTAAAACAAATAAAAATAACCAAGAAAATAACAAAACAAAATATAGTGCCCAAGGCACTTATTGAAAGGGAAACTCACCTAGAATAAAATAATAACAACAAACAAAAGTACCATAAATAACACTTAGAGGAATTTGAACAAGACTATCATAATATATAAAGCTTAAAAATATGTGTACCTTTCCTCCTAAATCAAAATGAAAGTTTGAAAACTTCCCTACTTTATGGGAAGAGGAATTTAATGAGGCATGAATATTCTTGACCCTTGGTCTTGATGCCTAACTCTTCTTTTTTGAAACTATCAACTTCATTGGCATGGGGTTCAATGAGAACTAAGTAGCTCTGAATAGGTCAAATTTGTGCACCCAAATAGTCTCAATTTATTCATATGGATCCCTAACTACAACCTATAATGGTGGTTCAACAAGCCATACCCATTTGATTTCCATGGTGTCTTCAGTAAGACTAGGATTATTCTTAGTTTCAAGTCCTTCAAGATCATCAAAGAACTCTATATATTCTGCCTAATCTTGGTCATTGTCTTCCATGGGAAACTCTTTGTCCACCTTATCAAGCACTTTATCCTTTTAAAAAATATATATCTCAATCTCATCCATTTCCTCTATTCATACCAATCTCTTATTAAGACTAGCCTTCTCATTCTACCTAAGCATCCCTAGATTAGGACTATCTTCCTAAAGCTCCAAAACATTAATGGAAGCCTCAAATGAAGATTCAACCTATTGTACCATCTCATCATCTAATTTTACCATCTTAAGTTCACCAATTTCACTCATGAAATCATGGTACAACTAATACCAATGGTCTTCTTCCTACTAGATCTCATCTCCAACCTACACTTATTCATATAACTCATCCTATTACATTATGAAAGATTGATACATGCTCACTCTTACCAAGTGGTGTTCTACTAATGATATCCTCTTCATACTCTAACAATTTATCATTATCAATTATAATTTTAACATGGAGTTCACTACTTACCTCTTCAAGGAGTGGTATAGGATATTTTTGAGATGACTCCAATAGAGATGAGACACATGTGACACCTCTTTGGTCCAAATGCTTATCTTTAAAAATAATATCCTCCTCATTTTATATGCTACTCTAGATGTATTTCCAAGATGAAAATGAGATAGATTCTTAAGGAGGGAGGGATGGGGGTTGAATGATCTTATATTTGCTTGACTTCATGACTTGATCCCAAGATGGGAATGATAGAGGTTGTCTTTTGACCTTATAATTTTGGTTTTCCTCCTCTTTCCTTTTTTATAGCTCTAACTCTCTAATCTGATTATCAATATTCTATTGGAATATATTATATTTAAGGTGGCCATTAGCTTCATGAAGATAAGGAATAGAAGAAGACTCTTGAAGAGGGATGAGAGAGGTTTGCATAGGGTAAGATCCTCCTTTAACTTGGGATTTCAAATCTAGATTTTTCTCACTTTGGCCACCCCATGACTTCACCACTTGATTTCATCTTGGAACCTTAAAGGAATTCATAATGGGTTATTGAGAAAGGATGGGATCTTGGATCCTAAAAATATGTTATTCTATAACAATCTCCTTCATTCTTTGACATTTTTCTTTAATAGATCTCCAAGAAGGAAAGGTTTGAGGAACACATGAGGAATTGGGCATACTCAAATGGGTACTTGGAATGATCTCTTAGGGAGGAATAGGTGGTACATAATAATGTTGAGGTGGTGTATATGTAATCACATGAGATTGGTGAGGCTAGATTGTTCCTCAAGGCCTTTTAGCTTGTACTCAATGATTTGAATGTAACCACCTACATCTATCATCTCACTTGTTAGATTGTTTCAATGTTCTCTCTCAACAAGTGTCCATTTTTCTATCATTTTTTTCAATGACTCCCTCACATGATGGATCTATTAAGTAGGGACATATTGTCCATGATACTTTTTTTTAGCATAATTCTAGTGCATGTGTGTCAAGGATTATTAAAGTTCACCTAAGTTTTGGTATGGATGGCTCATGATAGGGTTGATGAGGAGTAGTATTATGATGGGCTTGCTAATCATAGTAAGGATCAAGGTAGTACTCTTATATTTATGGATCATGAGGAAATTGGAAAGGTTATTCATAGATTTTATAGGATTCTTGATAAGGGTCATATGGATTATGAGGATCATATTGGGGCTAATGATAAGTAGGTGTATAATAGGAATATTCACCATATCTATTCATATTGACCTCATATATAAAATGAGATGTAAAAAATAAATGAGTTATCTAATGAGACATACCTGTTCCACTCAACCATAAGCTTGATTCAAATTTGCCATTCATGCTAATTGCTTGCTTCCAAAGCTGATTAGAGGAAAGACATACCAAGATCTTCCCACTCTTTTGGACTTGGCCCCACTAGGTGTGCCAAAACTATTAGAGGTCTAGATTTCACCCTATTTAGAATCGAAAGTGTTTAGGTCCTACTTCCAAATATAGCTCAATATGGTACTGACCCTAGGATATGGGTATCCTATAATGGGGTCAAACCTATAGGATTTTTAATGAGGCTAGTTCATATGATGCATCATTTAGCTCATTAGGGAAAAGGGGGTGGGGGGGGGGGGGGGGGGAGAGAGAGAGAGAGAGAGAGAGAGAGAGAGAGAGAGAGAGAGAGAGAGAGAGAGAGAGAGAGAGAGAGAGAGAGAGAGAGCATAAAAGGGAAGCCTAGGATAAAGATGGTGATGTAATTAAATAATGTTTATCCACTATATTTGAAATCTTTAACACTAATTAAATAAGTAAAATACTAGAACTAGGACTCCAAATATATGTCATACATTAGTATTTCATTTAGAGGTTCACCAAATGATCAAGAGCTGAGGACAGTGATGGAGAGGTCTAACACAAGACACTAAATAGTAAAGATATCCACATGTGGGATTTAATCAAAAGATATAGAACACTAAACATGACTTGCATAACAAGACTAAATAGTAATTAGGTGAGATCAAGACTTGACAAGGGAGAAAATCTCTACCATATATGCAAATCAATTGACATGTACACACTATACCAGAATAATGAAATCTAAAAAGTAGTCTTGTATTCATATAAAGAGGTTACAAACTCCATCTTGGTAGATTTTTGTCATGCAAAAGAGAGGGAGTAGAGAGGATATAGAGGGATCCATTATTTGGCGTAAAAGCCTCTATATATAGCAGAAAAGATAAATAGGAATAATACATTAAAGAGTGGAGAAAAGTCATCAAGATAAAAAAGTGAGGTGGTAGCTCATTAATTGCTTGCTATATGCATGATTTTATCAATAAATAGACATTCTATTTGTCCCAATAGTCTTCAATTTCCTCCCATTGGCTAAGATATCCCACTAAAAGATAAGGGTTTATTTTATGTGATGATAAAGTCTATTTGAGCAGAATCAATACCCTTAACTATTTATCCAACTACTAGCTCACCACTTTGGGACCCTAAATCCACTTGATGTGTTCATGAGGATCAAATCCTCAAATATTAAAACTAAAAATCATGCCATACCTTGAGCAGTGAAGTGCCTACTTTTTTGAAGATGGAGCCACATCAATAGATGAGACCCTTTGCATTAAACATATATCTGATCCATCTTTATGTCTAGATCATAGGTTTATCTATAGATGAAAAATCAATATAAGGTTATTGATTTTCCTATAAATATACATATTAATGTATACCTATAGAATAAACTTCCTCTTTATAGATCCAAATAGGTCCAAAAAGACTTGATCAATCTCTGCAAGAACCAAAAGCTCATATATGCACAGACCCTTCTTAAATTGGTGAACACTGTTGTAAAAATAACCCTACCCAATATGAAAATATGAAATAAAGGTCCATATTTAGCCTTAATGGTGGTCTGATATATGTTCCTTATACCTTAATGCATTAGTGTGTCCCTTTAATGGCATTGGATCAGTTTCAATGGTGCCAGAATGATCCTACAAGACCTATTTACTTTTGTTAAAAATGGCTTCTCAACTTTGACCTTTGTTTTAATTGGCCATTGATACTAGATCAAGCCAATAAAATTATTCCAAACTATCTTTTATCCATTTGGTCATATATATCCTACTAACTTATTGACTTCTCTTACACTTTATATCTTGACTTGCATGATGTAATACAGTCTATCGATCTTGAACTTGACCTGTCAACTTTGCCCAAGCTTGTGCCACTTGTCAAACACAAATTAATCCTCATGATCTTATTATTAGTTTATTATCTCATGTAATTATGCCACATGTTTATATTCTGAGCTCCTTGATTATTTAACTCATCTCACATTTTCATTCTTGATGTATGATGCAAAGAGGACTGTTAGATCCATTGGGACCCATTGTTTGAAATCTAATAGCTAATTTATGAGATTAAAATTGTCATTTTCACTCTCATCAAAAGATGTTAAAATTATTATTATTGACATACACATGACCATCAAATTTAAGATAAAAATTATTTGTTTTACTCGAGCTTAAACTTAACATTAACATGAATGTCTTATGTTATAGGTCCATATTTAGAAGCTTATAACTTGAGCCAAAAATATTACATAGGCATGAAAATTTTAGAGGATGATATTAACATTAAGATATATAGTTGTACATGATATATTGGCTCACAAGGTATTCTTAAGTGAATATAATAATTTCACAATTGGACTGGTCCATTTTCTCCTGCATAATAGTCCTGGTGATGGTCTAGCTCTTAAACTTGCACAATTCATTCTTTGACCAATCTTTCAAGGACCTGATGGAATCTTAAGGTTTGTGCAACCTAGTCCATACTCTTTAATTCTCATAACATAAGAGAGACTACTTAGATCCCTCTATTTTCATTATTGGACTCATTTTTAAGCCTTTGATTCACTGCTTCATCAAACCATGCAAGAGCTTCATATGCAAGCTAAAAATGGCCAACAATTAAGCCACATAGACTAATTATTTAGGAGTTAAAAAAGATACCTATAGGTATATTAATAAATAATTATAGTTTTAAAAGAGTGAAATAAGTATTTAACTAACCTTTCCCAGAATTCTTGATCAAGTCTTATACCCCATTTTATACTCAAAACTCTACAAATTTCCATTTTTTTGAGGTGTTCATATAGCCTCTATATAATCAAGTACAATGGGCATGGAATACTTTGAGTTGAAAACATGTTATATGTGTTATTATAGTAATTCATATCTATATAGATGTATATTTCACTAAATCTCCCTATTCAAGTCCCTTTTAGGGTTTTATAGGGGTTTAATAGTGCTTGGGACTCTTAGTAATGGTTAATAGGGATCAAGGCTTGAATATTTAAACCAATTACACTAGATGCATATCAAAAGACCCCTTTACATTTATTTAAGTTCTTGGATCCCCGTTCAAATCATCCATATAGTTGTGATCATTTTAAAATGCTCCCTGAGTGAGAAACATGCTTCTTAAGCAGTGTTCGGGTGTTTGTAGGCCAAAATGACACACTGTCAAAACTCCCTAGAATCCAAGGTGACTAAATGTGTTTAAATATCATGATGACCTCTCCCATAAATTTTTTAGGTGCCCTTACTACTCAAATGTCTCTTTATTTCACCTTTTTATGACACTACTCTAATGAGGGTGTTAGACTAATCTATTTGTAGACATAAATCTTAAGGTTTGGTCTTAACCCATGTGTTTTGAGGAATTCATACCTTGTTTTCATCCTTAATATCACCTCAAAGGTCTCATGAAATGTCAACATTGGCTTGATTAGGCCATTTGGCTTCCTTCAAATACACATAGCCCTCAATCTCAACATCTAGCTATATACTTGTCAAACCAATCATGGAGTTCACTCTAGATTACTACTAGATGGCTTATTTAAAGGCTTTAGGACCCATTTTACATTATTAACCCCTTGGTACACATAAACACTCATCATATCTCTATTCTTATCCTCAAAATAGCCATCTTAAGCTTATTCCATATAATTTGAATCCTATATGTGACAATTAGTAGGTCATTGTGATGCTTAAAAGACTTGAAAAGGACTTAGAGATCATTTTAGTACCAAAAAACTCCATTTGAATATGTTTTGGATTAATAATGCACCATCGGGTCATTTCTAGGTTTTAGGCAAGGTTTAAATGTCCACTATTTTAACAATGGTTCATAGCATATAGACATCTAAAATAGAACGTATTTCTATGAACCTATAGTGCATTGACCACTTCATATTCCCTCAATATCTTAGGGTCCCATGTAGAGGGTGTGTGGAGAGAGGAACAATGGAAGGTTACATTTAGGCTCTCCAATAACTAGTTTCAATAACTTATTTTATTAAGGACCATTCATAAAAGTTATCCCCCTAATGCCTATCATTATTTCATGGATTTTTAGTCCATATGGATAACTAAACTTTCCTAGGAGACTTGTTCTTGAGTCCCTCAGTGTTTAACTATGTGAACACTTAAATTTGTATCTCAAACTAATTATGTTGGGGTTGAATGGCCCAAGTAGGGTTTTGAAACCATTTAAACCTTTTCCAGGCTTATCTCCACTTGAAACCTTATTATCAAGGTCTGAACACTCCTTACACATCCTTCATGGCCACTGATGAGGCCACTAATTATTTCATTTTTTAGCCTCATCCATACCTAGTATATATCTTTTTTTATGTAAATCCCCATAACCATCCATGGCTTATATAAATTAATGAATGAATTTATGATTTTTTGTGTTCATATATATATATATATATATATATATATATAATGAATTATGGATGTTTTTTCCTTGATTAGATTATACTTGTGTACCTTTATTTAGTAAGTATTTGAAAGATAACATAAGGATTTAGGATCTCATTTAGGCACAACACTTACAAGATACCCATGATAACTTTAGGCTTCACCTACAAGCTACCTATTGCTAGTGAAATTTTCCCACAACAACTATAGGCTCCACCTACTGGCTACCTATATCCATTACAAGTTGCTTGTGATGACTATAGGCTTCACCTATAGGTTACCCATAGCCACTACAGAGTGCTTGTAGTAATAATAGGATTTACCTATAGGTTACCTATAACCACTATAGAAAATAGAGATATTATTATTATCAAATATTAAAAACACATCCAGCTAATCAAACTCAAAAATCTGGTATTCACTAGGTAATTAGTCTGAACAACATTTTGGTGGTGGTGTCAAGGATGGTGTCAATTATTATTTTCTAAAATCAGTCATTGTTTTCTTAAGATTAGTTAATACACTATTCTACCTAGTCGAGTAAGTTGAGTGAGGACATTATGGCATCTTATGCCAAATGTCTAAGTTGCTAGACATATATTTCAATTTGGGCAAGTCAAGTAAGGGCACTACGGTGTCTTATGCCAGATGTCTAAGTTTTTGGAAGTAAATGGTGCATTACTTTGAATGCCTCTTTGTAATATTATAATTTACTTAGTTCATATTTTGAGGATTTATTTCCTACAAGAGTGATTTATTTTTTTCAAAGTGTGCTTTTAATTTTCTTGCTTTCATTTCTTTTTTTCTAGGATAATTTTCCTGCTTTCATTTCCTATTTTCTAGGATAATTTTCCTTCTTTCATTTTCTATTCCTAGACTAATTTTCCTACTTTTAGTAGATAAATTTATTGTTTTTTAGAAGTAAAATTTCAATTCCAATTATTTTTATTTCCACTCTTTTATTATACTTTTTATTTATTCTAAAACAACCCCCTAAAACACTTGAAAAACAAAAAGACACTAATCATATGCAGGAAGGAATAAGACAGCTAAAAGGTGTAGCATAATGTTTATGTAGAGAGAAAGAGATGCTTAAGGGATATTCCTATCAAACAAGACATAAGTTTCTATCAAGAAATAACAATAAGCACCCATAGTAACTAAGAATCCTATTGAAAAATATAACATAAGCCACAGGGCTCTTAAAGAAGGGAACACTACAAACTGAAGGAAGCAACTTATAGAAGAAGTACTATTGGCTTTGAAAAATAAAATAAAAGTAGAGGAAGCATTAGATGAGTTAGTAAGGAGAAATGAAGGAGAAGAACTTCAAAAACCAAACACTCCAAAAAGTAGCATCAGAACAACATTCCATCAAGGATTTCTTGAACAAATCTAAGAAAGCTTAGGAGAATCTTCAGATTTCTCATCAAGAAAAAAGACTACGGAGTAGCAGATAAATGTTTACTATCATACTCATGAAGTGAATGATACAAAATTTGAATACATGATCTTGAGTACCTTTTTTATCCATATCACAAGAAAATCCATCATGAATAGAGAAGGAGACTTAGTGAATGATAATGGGACTCCAGACATAGTTACTTTTGAATTTTCTATTCCAAATGCAACAAGCATAACACAAATGAAAAATATCCTACCCTAAACCTTGCCCAATTTTAGAGGTACATTATCAAAATACCTGGACACTTTTTTTTTTCAAATTTGATATCTTCTATAGAAACTATGACTACAAGCAAGATGCACAAAAATTGAAACTTTTTCTAGCCACCCTCAAAGACTCAGTACTTATTTGTTCATGGGACTAGGTAGTAATTCAATCCTCACTTGGGAGGATATGAAAAAGAAAATTTTGACTAATTGTTAGGAATATAGATGAGAATGATGTTACAAAATAAATGATGTCTTTATAATGACTCAAGAAAGGGACAAATCCTTGGAAGACTATGTTAAATGAATCATGTTTAGTGTACATAAATTCAAGAAAAGTGCACTAAGAGAAGAACCTATAAAACTCATCTTCCTAAGAGGAGTCCAAGAATATTATCTATAAACCTTGGTCATAATGAATGGGGGAGATGTCTCCCATCTACTATTTATAGACATCAAGGAATTGAGTGAGAACTATTCTAGGTCTATCATTAACAATGTTAAAGGCAACAAGCTTCCACTGGTAGCTAAAAGTGGCCTATTAAAATCTAAAGTTAATAACCTATTACAAGACATGAAATAGGATATCATTAGTCATTTGGCCACCCATATAAATAACCTGCACTCAAGGCAAAATCAAGAATCCTTGGATCAAGATTTAACCATATATTATCTAGATTGTAATAGGGGGATTACAGATTGTAGGTGTCATGAGGTTCAAGTTAAAGTAGCTAACATCAAAACTAAAGAACCAAAAATATTAGAGATGTATATTATAGGAGGAGATGGAGATCATGTTTTTTAAGTCCACCTTTTGTAAATTCTACCTCCTTTAACTCACAACTTGCAAATACTACTCCCAACTAAACTAGTCCATGGATGAATGTCCTACTTCCTAATTCTAGTTAGCAACCACCTCAAACAAGCTACCTCACCACCTCCTATAAACCTCCATAAAATGCATCCCCACCTTCTAATTCTATCTGGTAGCCACCTCAAAAAAGCTACCCCACCACCTCATAGCAACTTCCATAAAATGCATCCCTACCTTGGACATAAGCTTGGCAACCAACTGAAATCCCACCCTTAAAAAACCAATGGCAGTAGTGTTGGAGACCCAATCAACCCTAGGGGAACCATCAAAGATAATTCCCTCCATAAAAATAATAACAATTTCCTCCTCTTATGCCCAATATAGAAGCTACACCCAATCTTAATTAGCTCCCTACCCAACCCATGCAAAATATTATAAATAAGTTAGTTCAACCAACCTTCAGTACTAAACATGTCCAATACCTGACCTATACAATGAACATTAATGAAGTTCACCTATATTTAGGGAAAGTTCTACCACCTCAAGTCCCACCCATAATAATGGAGTCAGATTTGGAAATTCTAGAATATCATGCTAACCCAATTTCACCACCGTAAGAACTCTTTGAACCAACAAATAAAGTTGTTGCTAAAATAGCCCCATCACTTATATAATTTATTACCCTTCAATTCCATGTAATTGATCCTAAATTTTATTTCATAAGACAAATCAAAAATCTATGTTAAAATTCCCTTCTTCTAGGCCATCAAGGATTTGCCCATATATTCAAAAGCTATTAGAAACTTATGTCTACACAAACCTAGAATAAAGAAGAAAGATCCCAATTTAGTGCATGTGATTGGCTAGCTGGCATACCTTATACTAGGAAACACCTTGCCAAAGAAATATTCAGATCCAAGATACCCAATAGTAATAGTCTAGATCCATGATCAGTAGATATCCAATACATTGATAGAATTGAGGGTTGTAATAAATGTAATGACAACTAAAATCATGTAGAAACTATAGTTGATTAATATTCATCCCACATCTACAATACTAGAAATGGAAAATATGTCTATATTCAGATCAAAAGGAATCAACGAAGATCTTGTCATTACTATAAATTCTTGGGAGTATCCTACATATTTCATTATGCTACAACCTATGTCTAATTTGGGTAGATATCCTCTTATTTTAGGATGTCCTTGGTTTGATACAATTGATGCCTTCATCAAATGTATATTAGGTGACATGTTGATCTCTAACAGAAACACACTAAGAATTTGGTCCTCTATCCCCCAGCACATCTAGCCTTGGTACTAAAGCATAAGTTATGGTTTGAAGAAGATGAGGTAGAGCAGCCTCCCTGGATTCTTGTATTCACCATATACCATGCATGCACCTTGGCTAATCAGGAATATGATGCAATTCTCTCCAACAATCTCTAGAATAATTACCAAACTCATTCTATATATCTTAGCCACCTATAATGTGTTGAGTACCCATTTTCTAGCTTTTGGGAAGCAGATAAATTTGATGCATCTATATAAGAAATATTCCACCAGTTGTTTCCTCATAGTTTTAGCCAATCCAAATCCATTAGAAATATATAAATAATGAAATCACTCTCATGACAAATTGAAATCTCTCTAAGAAAAACATTATTTATTAATAACAAGTTGGAGTTAAATGAGGAAAAGCACCTAGTCAGTATGTTGCATGTAAACCAACGTGATTTTGTATGAAATTATGAGGACATGCATGAAATCAGCCTATAAACATGCACACATCATATTTATATCAAAAAAGAGTGCCACCAATTAGATAGCCACAATGTAGGATGAATCTAGCTCTTAGAGAAATAGTCAAAGTGGAATTGTAGAAACTACTAACTGCTAGATTTATATAACCCATCTCAGATAGTGAATGGGTTTCACCTTTGGTAATTATACCAAATAAAAATAGAGAATGGAATGTATGAATATATTATAGGAGACTTAATATATCAACCCAAAAGGATTGTTTTACTCTACCCTTCATTAATTAGGTGTTGGACACACTAGCAGGGAATAAATATTCTACCTTTCTAGATGGCTTCAGCGGTTACAACCAGATTAAAATTACTCCTAAGGATAAGGAGAATACCACCTTCACTTGTCCTTAGGGTACTTATGCTTATGTTTTATTACCTTTTAGGCTATGTAATGCTCCTACAATATTCTATAGGGCTATCTTGAGTATCTTTGTAGATATGGAAAATGAATATGTAGAAATTTATATGGATGACTTCATTATTTATGGAGAAACATTTAATGAGTGCTTGAACACCTTAGATAAAGTGATAAAATGATATCAAGAGCACCATTTGTCTTTAAGTCATAAGAAATACTACATGCTTATGATAGAAGGCATTGTCTTAGGCCACCATGTATCTACTGAAGGAATTAATGTTAAGCTTACAAAAATTAGTATCATAAAAAATCTCCCTATTCCTTAGAAATAAAAATATGGTAGGAGTTTTTTAGTACATTCTAGTTACTACAAGATATTTATCAATAATTTTAGCAAATTATTAGCACCATTGTTCACTCTCTTGACTAAAGATGTTGAATTCATCTAGACTCTTTCTTGTGATACAACCTTCAAACAATTTAAAGAATTATTGACCACCACCCTATTTTGCATGGTCCTGATTGGAAGCTTCCCTTCCATATTCACAAAAATGCTTTATATACTTCCTTAGGAGCTATACTAGGCCCAAAACATGGAGCACTCAATTATTCTATCTATTTTGTAAGAAAGAACCTACAGGTAGTGGAATTAAATTACACAGTTATTAAAAAATAGTTCTTGGAAATAGTCTACACTATCAACAAGCTCCATCATTACATCATAGGGTATCAAGTCTTTATTCATACAGACCATGTAGCCATCCGGTACCTTATGAATAAACCAACAATCCCAGCTAGAGTGATAAGATGGTTGTTCTTATTACAAGAATTTGATATCACCATTATAGATAAGCCTAGTAGGGAAAACGTCATGGTTGATTTCTTATCATGCCTAAAATCCCCTGAAGACGATGCCATAGTGGATGACTCATTTCGCGATGAGCACTTGTTTTCCCTCACCCTTATCACACCTTAGTATATAATTATTGCTAACTACCTTGCCATAGGGTTACTCCCATAACACTTCCTCCCTAAACAAAGAAGATTTGTGTTCATAAAAGTGTTAGGTATTCATGGCTATCCAAATTTCTTTTCTATACTGGGCCTAAATCCATCATTAAAAGATGTCTTAGAGAAGATAAAGTTCCAAATATCCTCAAAGCCTACCATGATGAACCTTATAGAGGGCACTTTATAGCCAATCATATAGTAGTAAAAATCTTGAATATAGGATATTATTGGCCCTCACTTCATAAAGATGTAATAAGGTATACTACTCATTATGATAGATGTCAATGTATGGGGAGACCTACACATTCAAATGAGATGCCTTTTCAGCCTCAAATGGTGCTTGAACCATTTAAAAAATAGGGCCTAGAATTTTTAGGACTTTTTGATCCAAAATCCAAAAACAATGAGTACATCCTTGTATGTATTGAATATGCCACTAAATGGGTGGAAGTCCAGGCTCTTACACATGTTAGGGATGAAAGGATGGCAGCTTTCTGCTATGAATAAATATTCATAAGATATGGTGTGCAATGAGAAATAGTCACTGATCAAGGACCCTAATTCATTACTAGTTTAATTACTTCTTTGGTCTAACAATATGAGATTAGACATAATAAATTAACTCCATATCATCCACTGTTTCTATGCTATTTCACTTTCTACATTCAAAGAGAGAATTAAGAAACTAAGAAGAATGGTCAAGGTTAGATATTACCTGGATATGGTCGTGCACACCGAAATCAAATGTTGGAAGGTACTCCTCTTTGGCTATGGAGGAATGACACCTTCAAATAAAAAGAGACTGAAACACGAAAAACGTTAGACGAGGAGATGGTGGGTTGTCAAGCAAAAGCTTGATCCCTGAAGTACGAAGACTTCCTTAAGGGATATCAACCCACTGATTAAAAATAGAATATTTGACAAAAATAGAAATAGTGAAAGACAGAATGAAAAAAATAAAAGATGGAAAAGCAAAATGCATACTTGATATGCAGCAAATTGCTTTGCACAGTCGTCAGTGTCAGTCTTTGTGCTGGCATCGGTCAAGGAAGGGTATCAACGTCGGTTAAAGTGCCAGTGTCAGTAGGGGTAATGACCAGCCTCGATCAGGGCAGCAATTCTTGGACGGGGTCTGGTCAGGTCTGGACAAGGTTTTAGGATTGCAGAATGGTCTGAAGTCTTTGTTTGTGGGTTAGGGAGCCGGTTTGGGAGTCAGAGGGATTGTCTAGGGGTTTGAGCAAAAATTTGGGTAGAGTTACAGACTGAAAAGGGTGGATAGAGGTGATACAAGAGGAAGTCTAGTCGGGTCTCTGAATCTAAGTCGGGGTGGTAATATCAATTAACAACAATAACCAGAGAACAAAATAAAAGCACAGAGGAAACACTTACCTGTTACACGCTAAAGACAGAGTAGGAGACATAATTGTTGTTGTTCATGTGTTGTAGAAGTTTGATGTAGCAGACCTCCAGTGAGATGACTAAAGCAGAATACCTATATCGAAGAGAGAGAATACAAGAGATTGGATTGCAGATTGATTGGATGTGAAAGTTGGCTGATCATTACTGCGGTGTTTGGATGAAAGAAAATGTTTTGATGCAGAAGGTTCGATAATCGGCTGTGAAACTGATTGGCAACCGAATAACGAATAACAGATTGAGAAATGAATTAATGGACACAATTTAAGGTTAATCGATGCTGGCCGAACTGCCGATGTCAGTCGAAAAGTGATCGACGTCGGTGACGTCGATCAAGTAGTGACCAACGTCGACAAATTTAGAATGGGGATAGAGGCTAATTTTAGCCTTCTGCTCATTTTGACATGCTGCCAGGGGCAAGGCTTGTGGGAAAATGGTTGACAGGGGTTAAATAGGCATGGGAGAATAAAATGGGGGTTAAGGGGAGGACAACAAGGGTTAGACACAATTCTGGTGTCTACATTTGCCCCTTTTTGTCTTGTTGGTTGTTCTAGACGAACTGCAAGACAAAAATAGGAGGGGGTTGCCCCAGGTGTGGGATAAGGTCGATTCTGTCTTGTTGGTTGTTCGAATGAACTGTAAGACAAAAACAAGAGGTGGATTACCCCAATTATGGATAAGGTATTCCCCCTCAAAGTAGGAGTCAAAGGAAGGGAATCGAGAATCGGGTGCTGATTTGACAAAGAGTGGATAAAAAAGGGGTGAGGGTGAATGCTACAAAATTTGTGATTGTGCGCATACCTCTTCACGAGATGGTCAGGTCAGATTGTCACAGGTCAAGGGTCAAGGAGTGCCAAAATTGAAGTAACCAGGCCGCAGCATTTAGTCATTTGCTGATTGGGTTATTCAATCGAAGCTATAGCTCCAATGGGTCATCGTGTTCCAGGTATCCCAGACTCAGGAAGTGCTCCTAGAAAACATGAAAAAGTCACAAGTAGTGCGGATCAACCGGCTTGTGATCCTATACTTGTGAGGGTCCAAAAATATTTTGCACAAAATTTGGCTAACCAGTCATGAGGTAGCATACAGGCAAAAACAACCAAGGCAACATTGCTTTGGAAGTGGTTGAAGTTAGAGGAAATAGGCAGGATCTCCAATGGTCATTGGTCGAGGTGGATGAATGGATGAAAGGATGTGGCTGAGCTAACCTCAGAAGACGTTATGTGATCTGAGTGCTGCCTACATAGCCCCTGTGTAAAGGGCCTTAGGCTAATGTAGTTCTCCCTAGAAGGGAGGAAGGGTTAAAGGGATGAAATTGGTCTTGGTCGAGGGCAAGGTCATGGTCAAAAGGAGGAAAGAAGGTTTGTCCATTAGAGAGATGAACAAATGAGGGTGGTCGAGCTATCCCCAGAAGATGTCATATCATTTGAGTGCTGCCTACATAGCCCAGGTCATAGGGCCTCAGACCAATGTAGTTCGAACTAGGAGAGACAAAATGAGCGATGATTGATGCGATCAAAGTGGTTGAGAGGTTAGTCTTGGTCATGATGAAATGATGAGGAGAAAATGATGTTACAGCCTTTTCCAAATGGTGGATTTTGCAACATTGGTTGAGAGGTCTTTCATCCCTAGCAATTTTCCATATTCGTGATGGATGTATGCTAAAGGTGAATTGAGGTCTATTTATGCTTTAGCAAGTATTGGTTTATGCTTAACATAAATTGTGTTTGGTCAATAGTTTCCATGTGTATTGGTGTCCAGAGAAACTAGTGTGAATAGGCTATGGGAGTGGCTTGAAAAGAGAGTTGAGTTGAGTTGATTAGGTTTGACAAGTGATGAAGTTAAATGTGACCAAAGTGCAAAAGAAGTGAAAAGCATATTGCTCTTTCATTGACAAAGACTAGAATGACAACACAGATAGGGGTTATTGGAACCAAGAGCCCCATTCATGCATGACGTCATTGACCATATGTTGTGTTAGAATGGTAATCGAATCACTTTGACATTAAAGTGAGCTCAAAGTCCCTTGAGCAGGTGTTAGGAGGAGGAAATAGGGTAACCCATTTTAAGAGCAGAGATAACCTTGCCCTTTTTTTATAGGAGACCCTGAGACAACTATAAGTCAAGTCCATGACTCAATTTTTTTTTTTACAGACTGATCAATGCGGGAAGTCTGCATAGAGATGTCATTTGCTTGGTGGTTAGTTGCGAAGCTGATCGATGCGGGAAGCTTCTAAGATAGTGCTGTTTATTTCCAGAGTAGTCATAGCCATCCTTTGAGGGAGTGGTCTAGAATTTTGCTTAATATAAGGGCTTTTGAATAGCTATCCTTCGAGGGAGCAGTCTATTAATTAAAGCAATGATAATATAGCTGTCCTTCGAGGGAGCAGTCTACCTTTTTAATTTGATATTGATATGGTGACCGTGGATATTTTGACATCTTGATTTGTTTTGACAAAAATGTGAGTCATGGATAAGATTATAGAAGGTCAAGGGCTCCCTTTTATTAGGACAAATCATCCATACATCATAAAAGGGTTATAGAGGATTTATTAAGGGGAGTAGGGATGACAGGAATTAGGACTAAGAGGATGGGGATTGCTCAAGGGATGAGCTCAAGTTAAATGTCAAGTGAATAAATAATCAACTAGCATTAGAACAGTTGTAGATGCAACGCATTAAGAGGCTCAAGTTCTGGTCATCCATCAAGAGAGGACAGATGATAAGTCCCTGATCCATACTTGTGTGTGATAATGAAAGGTCCAAGCCAATTAGGAGAAAACTTGCCTCATTTACTTTGCTCCATATTGGTTACGTGCTGATGATGATTAAGAAGTTGGTTGATGTGGTCACTGATTTTTCAAGATTGGTTGAGGGCCGGGTCGAGATTGGTGTTTGGTCATGATTAAGAGGTTAAGGTTGATGATTGGTCAAGGTTTGGTTGCTTGGTCAAGGTCTAGTTTGATAATTGATTGAGGTCATGGTTGAGGTCATGATAGGAAGTATAAAGTCGAACTCCCCCTAGCCATTTGGTGGTAGGAAGAATGTCTAACACCCAGTGCAGATGAGATGGAGAGAAGAGGAGGGGGAGAGACCTGGGTACCCCACCTGGTTGATAGGTCAGGGGTTCCCAAGAGAATGGAATTTAGGCATTGAAAAAGTTAGGAGGGATGGAAACCACCGACTCCATAGGTGAAGGAGGAGGAATGGGTGAGCCTGGAGAAGATTGGTCAATGGTTGGTTTGGGACAAAGGTCTGCAGGGTCTTGAGTGGGGTCGTGATATCCCAGGCCATACCGTTTCTTGGCATTGTCATCTTTGAGCAGCTCAATAGGCTGATGGGAGCCCTGCTCATAGTGTTCGAAACCAAAACCCTTCCATGCACACCTATAAAGGTAAGTGTGTGCAAAGGTGGGGTTGCCAAGAAACGAGAAGTCTGATGTGAAAGGTTGAGGTGAAGAAAGAGGATTACCATCAGTAGGAGCTTGATTGAGCCCCCCATAGACAAGGTTGGTTCAAAGGTGAGGAGGACCATAAGGCACGATCATCCTGATCCGATGGTCATAACTAGGGCTGTGATGAAGGCGTCCATACTCTTGTGGAGTTTGGAACATGTCTAAGGTCAGCAAGTGATACTCCCCTAGTGAAAGTCTTTGGAAGATGTCTTCCATGGGGTTTGTGGTTGTCGCTTGAAGGGGAGGTGTGAGGGCGACCACCTGTTATGAACTGGTTAAAGCTTCCACAGATGGAGGTAGTGCCAGGATTGATGGCTTGATAGGAATGAGGATGTCATTTGGATGGTAGGTGGTGTTATAAGTTTTGAAGGGTGAAGGGTCAGTGGGAATGGTGTGGACTTGCCCGTCGTGCTCAAATTTCACACAACAGTGCAGGGTGGAGGGGACACAAGCCATGGTGTGGATCCAAGGTCAGCGCAGTAACATGTTGTATTGAAACTCTCCTTCGATGATGTAGAAGAGCTCTAGTACTGTGTGTGGACCAATGCGAATGTGAAGGACGAATGTGCTAATGGTCATGGTAGTGGTGTCATTAAAGGAGTGCAAGATTGTGTCAGTTTTGGAGATGCAATTCTTGGGAAGAGCCAATTGATCAAAGGCATGGGTGGAGATAATGTTGATGCTAGTGCCTCCATTGATCATAATGCATTTAATGCATGTCTGATCAACATAGGCAGTGATGAAGAGGGTGGCATCCTGATCTTCCGTGTTGGATGTGGGAATCTCAAAATTGCTAAATGTGATGGAGGCAACAGGGGCTAAAGAGTGGAAAAGGGAAGCAAGTGGTTGGGGGTCCTCGAGTTGGACCTCCACTTCCTATAGGGCTCTGATGAGGGCTTGATGATGTTGGGGTGAGGTTTGGATGAGGTCATAGAGGGACATCTTCACGGGCGTCTGGTGAAGCTGTTTCAACATGGAGTCGTGGATTGGTCTGAGAGAGGAAGAAGAAGAAGGCTGAGATGCACCAAGGATAGAAATTTTAGGCTTGGGCGATTGAGGTGGCTTGATGAAAGGATAGGTCCAAAGAATGGTGGCTTTCTCTTTTGCCTTGTCCTTTTGTGACCTAGTCGTTATGTGAATGGCATTGATTTTAAAGATAGGAAGTGAAGGAGATAAAGGGGTTGTAACTTGTTGATGAGATGTTGATAGGTTTGAAGAGGTTGGAGGGTTATGAGAAGGAGTCAAGGGTCGGTCGAGAGTGTCCTCAAAGAGAAGAGTGTCTTTCTCCAGATAGTGGTGAATGACAGCCTTGAGGGCACAACAAGTCTCAGTATCATGTCCTAATGTATGATGGTATAAGCAAATCTTCATGTCGTCGAACCAAGAGGGCTTAGACCCGAGGGGTTGGAAAGGCCTGATGGGTGGAAGAGTTATGCTAGAAGTCTGCAAAATTTGGTGCAAGATCAAAGAGTATGAGCCCACTAAAGGGTCCGTGTTCATCGATGTGTGCGATGTTGGTGACTTTTGCTTGGGCAGAGTTGGAGGAGGTTTTCGTACCACCTTCTAGGTTGATGGTGCAGTGATAGGCAGAGATGGTACATTCTTCATGAGAGGTACCACCATTTTGGGAGAGGGTAGGCTAGTGGTAGGCAAAGGAAGCAAAGAAGGCAATTGGTTTTGATTAGAGGTATGAGTTGGGAGGACTTTGGTCAAGGTTGAAGGATGAGGGCCCAAAATGGAGGGCAATGGTGATGGGGGAGGAGGAGTTCACCTCTATGGTTTGGCAGTCTTCTTTGATTTGGGTTGAAGACTACTATTGGTCAAAGTCTAGTCTAAGTCCACCTTCACTTGTAGATGAGTGAGGTTGGAGACAGGGCGAACATCGAGTGACTTGATAGGTTTAGACGGGGTAGATGAGGGTTTTGGTCCTGATGCAGTTGATTGAGGTGTAGACAGTCTAGAAGTGGAAGTCTAGTTTTTGTTGAGAGTCTTGGGAGGTTCTGCCATGGGAGGATTAGTAGCATGAGATGAGAGGGCACGGGCATGTTGAAGAGCTGTGAGATGCTCCCATAATCCCTGATGCTCCACTTTCCTTGAAGGGAGAAGTTTGAGTTTCTCCACTAATCAGGAAAATGGTTGAGAAGATGTTGGATGAGGTTTGGGTTCTTGAGAAGATGTTGATGGTTGTGGGACTAAAGGTGTGGTAGTCTCAGCCCCAAGGCATGATGAAGTCGTGACAGGTTCGTCCTTGGTTGGAGATGAAGGAGAGGCAGGTTCTTCCCTGGGTAGAGAAGAAACTAGAGAATGAAGCTCCTCAAGTGGGTAAAGGGCAGGGATGATTGTACCCTCCACTTGCGGTTGAGGAGTAGGAAGGGTTGGGTCCTCCATGGGCAGTAAGAAGGAGGATAGTGAAACCAGCAGTGCTGGTAAGGTCGAGGCGTCCTCCAAGATGAGAGAGGTTGATGGAGAACTAACCAGAGAAAGAGGTTCGTCCACATGTGATGGACTGATGGATGGACTCACCTCTTGAGGTTGATTGAAAATGAAGGGTGAGACCGTATTGATTGTTCGAATGTTGTGTTCATGAGTGTTGTCAATCAAGGTCTGGACATTATTTTGAGTTAGTGGATGATTGGGGAATGGTTATTTGAAGATGTCGATACCCTGATTAGGTGGTGCATTGGGATTGTCTAGGATGAGGTCACCCTTTTCAAGCATGTCTTGGATTATGTTTTTAAGGGTCTTACAGTTGCCGGTGTCATGGCCTTTAACACGGTGGTAGTTGCAGAAGTCATTTTCCCTATACCATGCAGGGATGGCACATGAGGGATCAAATTGTGGAGGTGGTCAGATTTGGGGAAGATTAAGGACCCCCTATTTGATGAGTTTTTCCAGCACAGACACGTATGATTCTCTGAGTGGAGTATACTGTCATTGTACGTATCTCTGCTAGAATTGGCGGGTGATGCTTTAGGACGTGGATGGTTCAGGCTGATTAGTTGAAGGGGAAGAGGAGGAAGATCTAACGACCACAGCATTTGCTGAAGCTTTAGATTTGGGATTAGATGAGGAAGGCTTAGAAGAGGGGTCATTGGTCTTGGAGTTGACATTCTTTCTCTACAACTTGACTTTATTTTCCTTGATGGCACGTAACTCAAGTTTGCAGGCCATCGTGAAGGCTTCATCAAAAGTGCGGAAAGTCTGAACCCTTAAGGTGGAAGAAATATGTTTGGCACAGGCTTGGGAGAAAAGTTCAATAAGTTCAGGTTGGGGTAAGGAAAAGGAGAGTTGATTGATGAGGCCCCTCCATCGAGCGATGAAATCAGCAATGGATTCATCCTTGAATTGGCAGATAGAATAGAGGTCTGTGATTGAGACCTTCTTGGTGATGTTGATAGAGAAATGATCAAGGAAGAGCTGGGCCAGCTGAGTGAATGTGAAGAGAGAATGGTTGGCAAGGGAGCTGTACCAGTCAAGCACAGCACCTGAGAGAGACATAGGAAACATGCATAAAAGCAACACATCATCGTGGGCAATAAGGTAACAGGCATGTCTGAATGCCTGTAAGTGCTATTGTGGGTCTTCCTTGCTTTGAAAATGAGAAAACTTAGGAAGTTCCCACTGCCTGGGATATGGTTTGATCGAGATAGAAGGATGAATGGGCTCATTACAAATTTGTTCATATGAGAGAGTATTGCGTGAGCCGAAAACAGAGGTCTCTAGGCTAGACATCTTGTCCATCAGCATTTTGATGATATCTACTAACGGATTGGCAGGTGGAGCACCCCCTAGATTGTAAGGCACTTGAAAGAGGATAAAATAGGTATACGACATAGTCAGTTGTACCATTAAGGGTGCAACGTATAGATGACTAGTCGTAGGGATAGAAGAGGAGACTAAGGATGGTTGGGTAGAAGGCATGGCTAGGTTCGATGTTGCCACAGGAGGTTGGTTAGTGGTAACATGGGCCAATGGATAAGTAGCCTCCCTAGTGTTGATAGGAGCAAGGGTAGGTGGAATAGAGATGACTAGATTCTGAAAGGGGGTAGAGAGTGGTTGAGTGGGCTGAGGTTGATAGGGGGCCAAAACCCTGGTGGAAGTGGGCCCAAAGATGGAGGGAGAGGCCACACTTGGATGGTTGGTCAAAGGCTGGTCATTGGTTGAGGCAATAGCCTGGGTGTCTAAAGGTTGAACTATGGATGCTGTTGATACAGCCGCAGTCTCGAGAAGAGAGGTCGGCATTTCGTACATTGGATTGCCCAAGGAGTCTCATGTTCGGCTATTCATGAGATAGTGTTGCAAGGCTTTGACGTTGAGGTCCAAGAATCATGAAAAATCTTGGTCCCCTTCTGGGACAATAGGAGTCTGGGTCGGGGATGGTCTAGTAGGAGTTCTTTTAGTCTCTGAGTGGAACTCCATTATAGGACTGGTTATAGATGGGGTAGACAGAAGCGGATGATGCCTCGTGTGATTGACTAGAGCCTTGGCTTGGCTATGAGTCAGAACCATTCAAGGCAAGAAAGAATGTCCTCACAAGCTCAAACAAGCAGATAAGAATAGAAAAGATGAAGAGCACAAGCAGATCCTAAAAAAAACCCTAGGAGTAAATTAATAGGATTATAGTGGCTTATGCCTTAGAATATGTGTAGAGGAAGATTGGCTTTTGAGTCGGGTCCTAGAAGTAGTATATGGATGGTTTCAGGTTAGTTATGGTGCTCAAAAGTCTATGTTAGGTTTTATACTTGGCCTGGTGCTAAGGAGCAGGCTCCCCTCACTTCATGAGTCCAGTGGTAAGCTGGTCTCACTTAGCCAAAATATACTTCCCCTAGAGATTATCCTCCACCAGAGAATGGAGTGGGCTTTCCCCTTGGTGATGGAATCCAAGTAAGATTGCCGAGATGGGTAAGGTATCCGATGGGTGATGAAATCCCAGTCGGGCCTTGTCTCAGGTAAGTTAAGATGTTTGTTTTGTGCAAGTGGTTTGGTCATGTAACATAAAGTGGACTAGATTAATTCATGATGCGATTATTAATTACTAGGTGTGGTCTAAGAAATGCAAGCAAGCAGAAATGAATGCAAAGTGTTTTAAGCCCCAAGTCAAAATGTGAAGTTGGAATGAAAACAAGTTGAGAATGGGTTGAAGAATATGATTTTTGACTAGTCTAGAAGTGCAAGAAAAGAAAGAAAAGTTCTTTTTAGTCCTGTTGATGGTGTCATTTAGAAGAGATGAAAGAGGTGAAAAGGGAGAAACCTAATGCACCTATATGAAAAGAAAGAAATAAAGAACCCAAGGAAGGCCCTAAGGGTCCCACCAGGCGTGCCAGAATGTTTCTACGCTATTTCGCTTTCTACATTCAAAGAGAGAATTAAGAAACTAAGAAGAATGGTCAAGGTTAGATACTACCTGGATATGGTCATGCGCACCGAAATCAGACGTTGGAAGGTACTCCTCTTTGGCTGTGGAGGAATGACACCTATAAAGAAAAAGAGACTGAAACACAAAAAATGTTAAATGAGGAGATGGTGGGTTGTCAAGCAAAAGCTTGATCCCTGAAGTACAAAGACTTCCTTAAGGGATATCAACCCACTGATTAAAAATAGAATATTTAACAGAAATAGAAATAGTGAAAGATAGAATGAAAGAAATAAAAGATGTAAAAGCAAAATGCATACCTGATATGCAACAAATTGCTCTGCACAGTCACCGGTGTCAGTCTCTGTGCCGGCGTCGGTCAAGGAAGGGTGCCGACGTCAGTTAAAGTGCCAGCATCGGTAGGGGTAATGACCGGCATCGGTTGGGGCAGCAATTCTTGGACGGGGTCTGGTCGGGTCTGGATAAGGTTTTAGGATTGTAGAATGGTCTGAAGTCTTCATCTATGGGTTAGGGAGCCAGTTTGGGAGTCAGAGGGATTGTTTAGGGGTTTGAGTAGAAATCTGGGTAGAGTTACAGACTGAAAAGGGTGGATAGAGGTGATACAGGAGGAAGTCCAGTCAGTTCTCTGAATCTAAGTCGGGGTGGTAATATCAATTAACAATAATAACCAGAGAACAAAATAAAAGCACAGAGGAAACACTTACCTATTACACACTGAATATAGAGTAGGAGACATAATTTTTGTTGTCTGTGTGTTGCAGAAGTTTGATGTAGCAGACCTCCAGTGAGATGACTGAAGCAGAATACCTATATCAGAGAGAGATAATACGAGAGATTGGATTGCAGATTGACTGGATGCAAAAGTTGGTTGATCGTTGCTGTGGTGTTTGGATGAAAGAAAATGTTTTGATGTAGAAGGTCCGATAACCAATTGTGAAACTGATTGGCAACTGAATAATGAATAATGGATTGAGAAAAGAATTAACAGATGCATTTTAAGGTTAATCGATGCCGGTAGAACTGCCGATGTCAGCTAAAAAGTGACTGATGTCGGTGACGTCGATCGAGTAGTGACTGACGCTGGCAGATTCAGAATGGGGACAGAGGCTAATTTTAGCCTTCTGCTCATTTTGACATGCTGCCAGGGGCAAGGCTTGTGGGAAAATGGTCGACCAGGGTTAAATAGGTGTGGGAGAATAAAATGGGGGTTAAGAGGAGGACGACAAGGGTTAGACACAATTTTGGTGACTACATCCACAGTCCAATGAACAAATAGAAGTCACCAATAGAGAGTTAGAAAATATTTTGACCAAGACTATCAGTATGTCCCATAAGGATTGGGAGGCTAGACTTCTTACAACTATTTGGGATTATAGAATCAAGTGGAAGACTAATACAAGATCCACCCCATATGAGTTGGTCTATGAGAATAAACTTGTCTTGTGAATAGAATTTGAGCATAAGACCTTATAAATAGCACTAGCACTTGGGATGGATATATATGAAGCTAAAAAAGAAAGGCTTATGAAATTAAATGCCTTAGATGAATACAAACAATAGGCATTATAGACCATAGAACTTGTACAACACTAGTAGATTAGCTAGCATGATAGGTACATTAAGACCAAGCAATTCAATGTAGGAGATTAGGTCCTTCTTTTGGATTCAAAATATAAGAATCACAAAGGCAAACTTTAGATTAGATCACTTGGTCCATTTGAGATTGAGAATGTTTATGACAATGGAATAGTGTAACTCCAAACCATTGATTTGGTAAGATTTTATCTCTTGGTCAATGGCCACAGACTAAATTTGTATAAAAAAACCACTCACTCAGGAGGAGTTTTCCAAGCACATACACACACACTTACAAAATGGATACAATGATGTACTAGATCAACATGATGTCTCACCAAATAAAGGGAGTACCATCCAACACATAGATGAAAAAGGAGAGGAGGACATCCTATCCCTCCTCCAGCATGAAGACTGAGACCTTCACTTGGTCCTTGACTAGTCACCCTCACTACTGACTTGGTAAGGACCCAAAATAAACATTATATTATATGTAATATTTAAAGTCAAAAAAAATCAACAATGAAAACCCTTTTTGAGTATTATTGGCAGTTTTTGGGTAGAAAACTAGCCTATGAACTGCCTAGAACTGTAAAATGGGCCTAAATAAAAAAATAGCTTACTAGTTATTTAGGGGTAAAAACAAAAAATGAAAATAAAACAATCATTTTGAGTAAACTATTCATCTTCCTTCAATTTCCAAGGGATATTTTGTAGCTACTATAGGCACCTCCTTAGATTGCTATGGTCTCTTCTATAACTACTATAGGCACCTCCTTTAGTTTTTATAAGATCTTCTATAGCTATTACAGGCAACTTTCCTATAGTTAGGCACAACTTTATAGTTGCTACAGGCACCATCTCTGGTTGTTGCAAGCATACCCTAACATCTCTCTAAGCACATGTAGGATAGTTCTTCCCAAACTTTAATATATGGCCTTAGTTACAAGATTTTTAGCGTAAAAAGAAGACAACAAACTAGCTAGAGAAGGAATGAAGGAAGATTAGAGTAGACAAGTCAAAACCTTGCTCAGGCCTACCCTTGAATAACAAGGCAAAGTCACTAGGAAAAATCCATAAGTAGTAAGATAACACATAGATAAATCATGTAGGATCATATAGAGGAAGATCACAAAACAACACCATCTACCCTTTTCCATGTTCATGTAGTACCTGACTTGGATCACCCAGGTCTACAATAACCACCTTATGGTAGGAGATCAATAATCTCTCATCCAAGTCTAAGACCCATATTCTAGTTCCATGCAAGTTGACATGAATCACATGTAGGAATGTTAAGGGCACCATAGAATCCTACCATCTTGTGATCTCATAATTACTCCAATGGGGCCCACTTCAGCCTAGTTACAACCATAAGTTCAATCATTACATGCGAACACTCACATGTAAATCCTCGATGTCACTCTAGGTAAACCATTAAAAAGGTACACCATATATTTTGATCATTAAAAATTATTCAGTGTTTTAATATAGCATGTATGATATTGAAAAGCATATTAAATAATGAAACATGTCATTCATTAATACCCCACAACTCACACTTAAACCCACATGATGACTTCCCAACCCACACTTATACCCCTAATTATGACCCCATTCTATCCCTTAAATCCTATTCACTCCATATCACTTGAGGACATGTAATGGCTCATGTGGGGGGAGGATGTTGTGGGTGAGAATACTAAGCATTATGGGATCCATATGTGTGAGATTAGATGACATAATGAAGATATAATACCCTATAGGGAAAACAATCAAATTCATCTCTTTCCCTTACAAGTATAACCATTCACACAAAGTTAAACCACACCATAACCTAAAAACGTACAACCTACAACCATAAAGCACCATTATTGAATAAACCCTACTTTATTATAGGTATATTTTTATAAGTCAAATAGAGTGTGTTACCAATTACTAGTTGAAAGGATTGATAGAAAATTTAAACTTAGTAGAATGAGAGGGTTATTGTGAAAAGAGAACCCATGGATCATAGGTAACTTTAGGGAGACCAAGCTAGCTAGGCTATCTTAAATAGAGCTAGTTAGACCAATTATTTTGAGAAATTATAGAATTTATTAGAACCCCTTTATAGAGAATTTATAGGATCTTTTACTAGAGATCAAGCTATTGTACATGACATCACATTCCTAGTCACTAAAAAATTGGTGAGCTAGGCAATTAGGCTGCCAAGTATAGGATAAAACTGGCAATATAAACCTAATGGTCAAGAAGTTATATAGTAGTTTTATCAAAGTGATGAAAGACTAATATTGAATAAAGGTGGTATGGGGAGACTCAGCTTACTTATATCCTGGAGGGAGATAGCCTCATACATCATAGAATATATGACCTCTGAAGGAAGTTATTTCATAATTTATACTCTTTAGTTTAAATTTTTTATTCATTTAAGACATGACATAACCGTTAATGTTCCAAATGACTTATGTAAAATTATAAAAAGGGTGTCCAAAGATTACTAGAAGGGTGTTGAAAAAGTTGTATCCCATCATTACCTTATATGGTTGATAACTAAACATGGAACAAAATATATCAGACCTGATCTAAGTTGAGAATAGTTTTTAGCCCTAATAAATAATGAAATTTAGCAAGAAGAGGGAAATAATGAGGAATCCCCTAAGGAGTAGGCCCAACATATTTTACAAGAAGATGTTATGGGCACTAGTGCTACTATCCATCCTATAGCTACTAAGTGTCTATCTAAAAAAATTATGGGTAGAATAAAGAGAAGGAAACTAGTCCTACCTCCTTCTGACATAGAGGAAGGAAGTGCACATTAGTATATTCTTTCTCCCACTATTTTCTCACCATATATTAATTATTCCAACATGGATCCTTAAAGATAAGAGTAAGTTCTTCCATCAAGTGCTGCACAAGAAGAACAAGTTCCACCAGCTACCACTCCTAAAAGGAAGATGAAAACTGAAGGAAAAAACCCACTATATCAAGAATAAGGAGACCTCCTCCTAAGATATCTCAAAGAATTAACAAACAAAATAAAACTATAGCATCCTCACCCATAGAAATTAGTGAGGATGAAATTCCAAAGAAAGAGCCTAGGTTCAGGAAGACCCCTGATGGGTTTGAAATTGAAGAATGGTCTACTAATGAAGAATCTGCCAAGGAAGAAGAAGAATAGTCACTCTAGCCATCTAGATTCACTGAGGAAGACATTAATATCTTCAAACACATTTGGTATATAGAATAATAATTGAGAATGGTAGATCAACCTATAGTATAAGAGGAATTGGTTAAAGAAGAGACTATGGAAAAAAAAGCAAAACAAGGTATATTTCTTCATGCCTAGGAATTCAAAATATTAGAACAAGCTATGAAAGAAATATATAGGCTGAGGAATGAGATAATAAAATTTAAAGGTAATTTAAACACTTCTAAGTGCAATAAAATTTTCAAAACCTCATATGGATAGAGAAAGCTTATTAGATGAACCTATAGTAGCTTCCCTAGAAGAACTTGTATCAACTTCATCTACCTTGGCCATAGAATCACCTATAGTAGATTATGCTCTAGCTTTGGTACCTTTCTAAAATATATTTCCTCCTTCATTACCCACTATAAAAACACCTATAGTGTAAGAAATTATTAATGTGGATCTTTCAACTGCCACACCTGTAGAAACCGATGACCTCCTACATTTTCTTAAGGAACAATTTGGTGATGATGAAACTCACTACAAGAAGTTAGTACAAAGATTTAAAGTATATGTTGAAACAAAAGAACAACAAGATGACTTAAAATAAAGACTATAAATGTTTAAAACTAGGATCAAGTATTTAAAGGAAAATATTAATAAAATGCATGAAACCACTAAAATGTTAATGGAGTGCAGACCACCTTCTAGAGTGTATATTGTCTACTTAGAAGAGAGATGGCTTAAATTTAGATATGATAGGATCTATAATGATCATTATTACATGGTTTATGACCCTAAATCTTTATTTGTAGTATATAAATATGTTGATCCTAACCTCCAAGCTTAGTTAAGTGATTTTTACATTCACCAATATGATGTACCCAATAATGCAGATTGAAATCGAAACATCTACTTGGGGGATGTCTAGCTGAATGCATTTTCTTCATATGTTCTTAATGAAATAGGAAGAAGGAAACAAGTGGAAGAGTATCAAGAAAAATAAAAATAATCTACCCTAATGATTAGGGGTGAATCAAGTGATCCAGATGTTCTAATAGAAGAATGGATCTCCTTCATGAACTCAAGTACTCCAAAAGCATGGGTTATCAGGAAATAGGTAGAAGTTTAGAATCATTATTTGAGTCTTATGGAAGGAGATGGAAACAAAAAATTTCTTTATTATTCCCATAGATGGGCATAAATATATAATGCTTTAAAATTAAAGGAACCTTACTCCCCTCAAAACATTAGGGAGGCCATACACAAAGCATACATGTATATTGAGCTTATCAGGAAGAGAAGGGTAAAATGGTTGGGATTGATGTTTCAA